>CABHPH010141770.1:0-29893 GCA_902168325.1 Peromyscus nudipes | reverse complement strand
AACAAAACAAAACAAAACAAAACAAAACAAAACAAAACAAAACAAAACAAAACAAAACAAGTCATAAAACTGTGATAAATGTTAATGTGTTACTATCAGCGAAAGTGCTTAGAAAGTTAGAGAGCAAGTCGTTACCACTGTGTAGGTCATTTGGTATTGGGGTTGTTGTTTATCATCTAAACTAACAGAACAGATATAAAATACTAATCAATTACTTGCAATTACGTCTATTAAGAAAAGAAAATGTAATAGAGAAAAGCTTTTCCTGTCAGGAAATGTATGTGTATCTGTTAAGCTACTTGTCCTCTTTGAACGTATTATTTGTTCTTCCCTGGTCACACCACAAAATCTGGCACATTTATGCCTCAACTTCAACCTCAACTAGGTGAAACAACAAAACCGAAACCTGATCCACCGGATTGGAGAAGCAAGTCAAGTAGTCACGTGTCAATGCTTCACAGGCTGGCTAACCCTCCAGAGGCAGAGATATCAGCAGGTGGTGGTACCAAGGGGGGCTGCAGGGCAGGAGATGGAGCAATGTCCTTCCATCAAGTTCTCATAATTCCGGGTCAGAAGTTTAAGGCCTGTTGGGTAATACCTCCCTAGCTTTGGACTGTGCTAAGCTCCATTCAGAAACACAGTGTTTTTTTCACTCATGGAATCCCAGAGCCACCACTGTGAGGTACCACCTCTTGTTTTCTGCTTGCCCAGGGTGGCAGGAACTGCAGTGTTTAACAAGAGCAGTCTGTGTCTGCTCAGCCCGCTTTCTTACTCAATCTTGAGTATCGGATGAACACTGAAATACCAGATACTAGAATTCGAAATGCACCCCCTGCCAGAGTTCAAGGAGGACACGCAAGTTAGAATGGTTTAAGGTTTGGTGAAATCCTTCAGGGTTAGTGAAATTCTCGGTATTCCTAAAATTAGAAGAAAATCTTGGAATAGCTCAAGCCTTTAATCACTAGGAGTACTAGGGAAGCAGAGGCAGGAGGACTGCCTGGGGTATTTAGTGGGACTGCCTCAAAAATCCCCCAAATAAATGAGTAAAATAAAATAAAGGAGAAAGGTCCAGAAGGAACTCTTAGAACACTGCTGCATCCTAAACCCCAAACTAGAATAGAACCTACTGACACCAGTGCATGATGGGGTGGCTTTCTTAGGGTGTCACCCTGGGCTTGAGTCCCCAGGGCCTCATAGGTCCATGCCCCTTCCAGTCAGTTGCCAGAGGTGAGTCTTTCCCGTGTGAATGCTTCAAGTGTGGAGGTGAGGCCGCATCTGGCCCATTCTCATCAGGAGGGATTGCTAATGAACCACTAGGAATTTAGGCATGGTTGGCTCTGAGCATGTCATCCCCAGCTGCTCCAGTGCTTGACGCACCCAGGCTTTCCTCCAGCTACCGGTTGATGTGAGATCCCAGGAGAGCGTCCAGCTGCAGCCTGGGTTCAGGTCCTGAGACAGGGAAGGAGCATTGGCGTGAAGAAATGAATTATCTGACCACAAGATGAGTTTCACTCAAGTGGTCAGCCAGGAATAGCTCCAGTTGTCTTTATTTATACATAAAAAACAAGCATGCTTTTCCATAGTAACAAACAAGCTTTTCCCACCCTCTAACGTTAACCTCCGGCAAAAACAAATATGTTTTCCCCAACTTTTACATCAAAACGTCGTTAAACCCCAAACAACACACCATTTTGCTAGTTTGGCCAAATATGGAGCCGGGTACATCCTGTCTTTACAAAACTAAAAGTGATAAACATAGGCACACATTTTCAAGAACAACAATCTCGTTCAAAACACATTTACAGAAATGGGGGTGATCTGCCTCCGATTCTGTCAGCGCTGAATCAGGACAGCTCCCGGGGTCTGAAGTGACAGCTGGCATCCCCAGACAAGATACTGGGAAGCATCAGCTCCCACAGAATTTTAGGGGAAGATATTCGAGAAAAAACGGGGTTTCCAGGAATGACCATGTCTGTCCCATGCATGATTGACAAAATGACACTAAAACTGCCAAGAGAATCATCACTCCCAGGAGAGAGAAGAGAGCGTGCAGGCTGTGCAGTCCCAGCAGGATTCTGCACTGTCCAGAAGTCGCTGGTCCTTGCTGAGTGAGACTGTGCCCATGGGCTTTTGCCTCATCTGGAGACCATGCTGGATGCCAATTGTAGACGAATGGTCTTATTAAATAAAAAAACACGGAGCCTAATATAGGGGTGAAAACCTGATAGATCAGGGAAATAAGGAAAGCCACAGCTAACCTCACCTCCCCAACTCTGACTCTGCAGCTTCCAAAGATGAGAAACGTCCTGTCTACCCACATCTATATGCCTTGTTGTTCTGCCATCTGATTTGCTCTCTCTGTCCAGCTACATCACTTCCTCTTCCTGCCCAGTTCTGTCACTTCCTGTCTGTCTGTACAGACCTCCAGACCTTCATGGTTAACTAGTGTTGGAATTTAAGGCATGTGCCACCACGCCTGGATCTGTTCCCAATGTGGCCTTGAACTCACAGAGATCCAGACAAATCCCTGCCTGCCAAGTGATAGGATTAAAGGCGTGTGCTACCATTGCCTGACTTCTATATAGTGGCTGGCTTTTTCCTCTGATCTCCAGGCAAGTTTTATTGGGAGACACAGTATATTGGGAGACACAATAAATCACCACAGTTGGGTGTATGCATATTCCAAGCCCAGACATTTCCACTCAGAGGCTTCTTTTATTGAGGCTTTCTGCAAATAAATCTAAGACCCCTTTACTGTGAATAGAGAACCCTGAAGACCTTACCCCTCCCCAGTACTTAGTCATTTCCCACTTGTAACACTTCCCCTTCATCTTTCTCTGGGTTCCCACATCCATTACACGGATAGAGCCTTTGGTTTGGGGCTCCGTTGGTAGAGAAACGGTCCCCATATCTGTTCTGATTCCTCTGCCCCCAGCTTGGTACTTCCTGAGGTTATCCCTTCCTCCTCTTGCTAATGCTATCACAGGGACTAAAGGCTGGACCGCTGATCTATTAGTGGTCACCTGTTTTGCCTTACCACCATAACTGGTAGCTTAGTATGCTCCAGATCAGCCCGGTTCTTGACAACAGTTTCTCTCCTAGTTCAGATGACTCAGCCATTCCTGGGCCGTTGCACTCGCATATAAAGTTTAACCCAACTATCAGTGCACTCACCTAATAAATATGTATTGAGTTGTTGTTGGGTTTGGGTCACAATGCTACTTATAAAAGTAAAGCCTGTATTACACAAAGTCAATTTTAAAAATTATTTAACAAAGGAAATAACATAAACTCCCTAAGAATAAATCCAACAGAGATTGAAGACTACGTTGGATAGTTTTATGTCAAGTTTTCACAAGCTATAGTCATATAAGAGGAGGGAACCTCAATTAAGAAAGCATCTCCTCTTGCCCTTTTCTGAATAGAAATGGAGGGATGGATGGGGTGGGCAGAGGGGAGGTGGGAGGGAGGGAGGGACTGGGCAGAGAGGAAGGAGGGGAAATTGCAGTTGACATGTAAAAAATGACAACAGCAATAATAAAATTATTCAAAATAAAAAAACTTGAAGGGTTCATAGAAAACATTTCATAGTTTCAACTTTGAAGGCAAGCAGTTGCAATAATTTAACTATTTTCTGCAAGACTGAAAATGAATCAACTATTTAATATGATTCTTAAAAATTATGAGATCAAAATATTTGACTTTTCAAAACAAAACTTCTCTTAATCATCATATAAATATCAAGCATCAGCTTTGTAATGTATAACCATTGGTTGAATTCTATAAGTACATACTGATAAAATAATTTTAGCTCTAAAAGAAGAAGAAAGTGCCTCCATAAAATTGGGCTATAGGCAAGCCTTAGGGCATTTTCTTAATTAATGATTGATGGGGAAGGGCCCAGCCCATTGTGGGTAGGATCACCCCCGGGCAGGTAATCCAGGGTTCTATAAGAAAGCAGACTGAGCAAATCAGGAAGAATAAGCCAGTAAGCAGCACTCCTCCATGGCCTCTGCATCAGCTCCTGCCTCCAGGATTCTGCCCTATTAAAGTTCCTGTCCTGACTTCCTTCAATGAGGAGCAGTAATACTAAAGCCAAATAAAACCATTTCTTTCCCAACTTGCTTTTGGTCATGGTGTTTCATCACAGCAATAGTAACCCTAACTAAGACAAAGGCCTCTGGCAAAGGAAACAATAAAACATTACTAAGAAACATTAAGCAGCATAACCCCATAGAAATAGAAGGCTATCCATGCTCATGCATTAATGGAGAGAATCAATAATTCTAGATGATTCTTCAAACCCATGAACATGGATAGCATTGTAATAATTTATTTGTAGATAATCTGGTGGTTTATAAATACTACTTGCAATTAATGACAGTAGTATTTCCTGTTTTCCAATATTTGTAGTTTTGTTCTTCATTACATTAGAATGACTCCTATTACCATGATAAAATGCAGTATCAAGTATCTCTCTGGAAAGTATGATGTTATATCAGCAATAAGTACTCTTCAGTGACCCATGATGACATTAGCCTTGTTGCATACATACATCCTAAATGTTTAAGATGTAGAAATTCCAAATACGTTGGCTATTTAATTTAATCATTTTTGAAGGCTGCCAGTTCCTTAAGCTGGAAATAAATAATTTTTTTGGGTTGTTTTTTTTTTTTTTCAGGTCCTGTGCCTTGGACAGTTGAACTGGTTTGGATAGGGCATGACATCACTTCAGTTTTGACCCAGAAAGGTATTCTGTGCCCAAATGACTATCTGAAAACTCCATCTTAAGAACACACCAAGTAGCAAGGTCAGAAAGGGCAAACACTAGACATTGATCATCATACCACAGAAACAGGGTGATGACAGATCCAGGAAATTCATTCTTCGGTTGCCAAAGGCAGGAAGATCAAAGAATTCCCACTTTCAAACATGCACAGGAAAGAGAAGTTTCTGGTGTTTTGATGAGGCTCTTGACTTTTACCTGTAAGTGTGTGCTTTGTTTTCTGACGTTCCCCATGTGAGGTTTCTAACTCTTACATTTCAGCTCCAGCTGAGTTTGCAGTGGTAGAGCAGTGGCCTAACATACACGAGGCCTGATCACTAGCGCTACAAAACAAACAAACAAACAAACAAACAAACAAACAAACACCCTACAAATGAGCTTCAGAGACATGGTCCTCTCGTTTCCAACTCCTTTATCTAGCTTAAGGTCACCTGGGCAGAATGGCAAGTGCTACCGTACAGCAGAAGCTTTACAGCGTTCGTTTTCACTACTTGGCTCAGAATTTCAGAGGCTAACATGACTTCCTCCAGTGCTAAGAGAATTCAGGTAAGCTGTGCACTCCTTTGCCACATTGAGCCCTCCTCTGAAAATGAACATCATTTTACTATGCCAGGGTATTTCCTCCTATCTGTTCAGAACGTGGACCAAAGCAACCTGCAATTTAAAACAATAATTATTATTGAAATGTGTGTGTGCAATGTAAGTAGAGGTTCCTGTGGAGACCCGAAGAGAGTGTCTGATCCCCTGGAGCTGGAGTTACAGGCAGTTGTGAAATGCTGAGATCCAAACTTTTCTGCAAGAGCAGCATACTGAGCTGTCTACAGTCCACAGCCTGCAACTTAGAGTAACTGGAATTTATTTTCAATCTCATATACATTATTTCAGGGGTGAGAAGAACTTCACTTTTGTTAAGTAGGTGTGAAAAATTAAAGTACAAAACTAAACAATTTTAAAGTACAAACTCCTTATGTACACATATAGGGCTTATGGATTAAGGTGAGGAAGTTAGGCTATGGCCTCATAGAGCTCTACTGGGTGGGATTCCCACATGTAATAAATATTTTCCAAATTTGGTTCATTAACTTCCATCTTTCAAATCTGACCTCTCCTAGTTGATACTGGGTATGACACATCAGTTAATAAGTAAATCTGTGAAAGTTATCCTAAAACCAAATGCTAATCCTAATCTAGAAAGCATTTTACAAATTTGCTTTACTTTCACATCTACCTTTGCATACACACAGAGAAACACTAATTACAAGGGTCAGAAGGCAGAAATTCCTCTTAAAAACTTTTTTTTTTTTTTTTTTGAGACAGAGTATCCTTGGCTGTCCTGGAACTCAGAAATCTGCAGGCCTCTGCCTCTCAAGTGCTGGGATTAAAGGATTGCACCATCACCACCTGGCCTAAGAAAGTCTTTAGGAGGTGGTTTTCTTTGTTTTGGCTCAGGATCTCAGGTAAGTTAGGAGCTGGAAGGTAGGCCTGGTGTGAATGCAGGTAACTGTTGCAGTAAATGGTGACCTACTACAAACAAGCTGAAATAAACCTGTCTATTCTTCATCCAAAAGGAAATAGCATGGTCACTGTATGCATAGGTCACTTATGCACGGTATGCATAAGCAACCATCTCCTGAATTTAGAGTGCCTGATACTATTTCCGGGTACTTGGGCTTGGAAAAGCACCTTATGGACAGTGTGATACGTACAACCTGTGTCAGGAGCACCCTTGCAGTTAAGACCCATTGATGGTGGCAAGAAAAATTACGGTTGTGGTCCCAAGAGGAAAGCAACTCCAGCTCATGGACGCAATGAATATTGAGAAAACCCTTTTCCTTAGGAGGATGCATTTGGGGGCAGTCTCCGTATCTCTTACTTTCTTGGGCTCCTGCTTGTGACCTATTCATCTGAGGTGACATATAGGGAACTCCCTCCCAGGTCTGCATCTGACAGCTCCCAGGTCTCTGGAAAGGCTGAAATCTGTTCTTTCTGGGAGGGGCCAGGTGCCTCCCAAGCCCTGGGTAAGGCCTAACTTTGCCCTGGATTAGCTCAGACTTTAGTTTCTTTTTCCTTGCTCCGTGGTTGCTGTCTAAATTTGGTTCTGCTTCATGACCCTTTTGTTCCTGGCCATCAAGACTCCGATTTCCTATTTTACCTTCCAAGAAGTGGGTTTTGATTCCTTTTACCAAGGTATGAAAACTATCAAATCTTGGGATTTAAAGTCATTACAGCTGTGAAACATCTCTAGTGGGGCCTCACTATGGCCACAGGAGTTCTGGTCTTGGTATTGATCCTGTGTGCTCTTTTATAGACTAGAGACCAGACTCAAGTTTGGTCTTACTGCAGAGTTTCTCGGGCCACTTATTTAAGAAATTCGATTAAGCCAGGCATGGTGGCACACACCTCTAATCAGAGCACTTGGGAGGCAGAGGCAGGTGGATCCCTGAGAGTTCCAGGCCAGCCTGATCTACAAAGCGAGTTCCAGAACAGCCAGGGCTGTTACACAGAGAAACCCTGTCTCAAAAAAACAAATGCTTAAGACATTATAGCCAAAATGCTGGTTTGGACATATAAGCTGGTAAAAAGAATAATTCTTAAAATGAAATACTTAGGCAGAGTCATTCATCCTGTGGCAGAGTGTGGATTAAAAACACAGATTACACTTACTGGCTGACTCAGTGCAAGTCAGTTAGCTTCTGTGGCTCTACAGTATCAAAATGGGTTGACAAGCTAAATGATATAGCATCATTCTTTAGATGTTGACTACTTCACCACAACAGAGAAATGCCTCTTTTATGAGTTATACATCAGGTGATTTGGTAACTCTGGAGTTGATCCTTTCCTACTTTGCTGAAGGATGCATCACTGAACTGCAAATGAAGACCAGCGTTTTCAAATGCTGGTCTAACTACTTACTTCAGGGCTCCACATTTCCTTAGACACCTGTCTTCTAAGTAGGACTAACATAGAGTATGTAAAACTTTAGGATTGAGTTCTGCTTGCAAATAGAACATTCAGGTTTATGGTTTTCTTGGATAAATGGTAGTGAACCTGTCTAGTGGCCAATGAAGACTGTGTCTGTAGCCATGTTGTTCCCAAAGCTAAAGCTCTGATAGACTGCAGTCTTTTTTCCTTTGCTTAAGAGCTAGCCCCCAGTATTTTCTTTGATGGTATAATACAGTAACCAGTCAACATGTGAAGGCTAGATTTGTACTCTCATCTGCTCCTCAGCAGAGGCTGGTGGCAGATCTGATGTTGAAAACCTTAAAACATTATCATAACAGGCACAAGTGTATTATATAGTGTTTTTGACCAGCTGGTCACCAAATGTAGTGCCTAGTGTAGGTAAGGCAAGCTCTACTACTTACTGGGTTGTACCTTCAGCCTCGAAACTTGTGTTCTGTAGATTGGAGGATAACTGTAGTCGACAGAAATTCACTAAATGTTTAAAAATAGCTAGTAGGGAGAACTCTGAAATACTACACACATAGACACACACATGTCAACAGATACACCAGCCATCCTAATTGTCAAATTGACATATATTCCAATGCTGTTATCCCATGAATTACTGTGTCAATTAAAGAGAAATAAAAAATAACCAAAATTCTAATGTTACTGTGAATCCCAAATACTAAGGCTTTCTTTAATCACACCACAGAATAGAATACACAGGCACCTAGGATTCCATTTTGAAGGATACCTTCAAGGATGCTTAGTAGCACCTTTGAATTCGATTCACTAGATGTCAGGAGCATCCCAGCTGCTCAACAGTTGTATAATCCCAAATGTCTCAAGACATAGCTTAACTTCCAAACTACTACGTAAACAGCAGATGCAAAACCTATTTTCCAGCTGTACTTTTATCAGAATAGGTTTGTGTGTGCATGTTTCTTATCCTTTTCTCTTTGATTTTGGAAATAAGATCTCAGGTAGTCTATGTTGGTGTGAAACTCCTTATGTAGCAAGGGTGACCCTGAACTTCTGACCTTCCCGCCTTCACTTCCCAGTTGCCCTAATTCTAGACTTGGGGCACTACTCATGGTTTGTTTCCTGTTTTTAGAACTCATCAATGACTTTGGCCAAGAAAATAGCTTAAAACTTTGTGGTTTCTTTTTTTAAACATAGACCCTCCTAGAATTTCTTTAAGGCTTTACTCCTTGATACAGGTAAATCTTGAAGAATTATAATACTTTATGGAGACTTTTTTTTTTTTTTTTTTGAGATAGGGTTTCTCTGTGTAGCCTTGGCCACCCTGGAACTCACTCTGTTGACCAGGCTGGCCTCGAACTCTGAGATCTGCCTGCCTCTACCTCCTGAGTGCTGGAATTAAAGGTGTGCACCACCACCACCCAACCAGTTTTGTACGTTTTGAGTGTACTAAATAGGACTTGTCACTGGAAAGCCTTAAAGGTTTCAATATCACAAAAAATCCACACAATAATTCAACAAGCATTTATTAAACACCTACTGTGTGCTCAGCATTGTACTAGGCACTAAGAGGGTGCAGTGATACAAATGTTAGTTATTATCCCTGCCCTCAAGGAGCTTACAATTTAATTTTGGAAATAAATACAAATGTGAAACTACTATACAGACATCTAGAAAATAATTACAGAGCAAGGTATTAGTAAGAGCGTGGATCACAGTACAAGCCTGAAAGTTAACTGCTCCCCCAACACAGAATACAGGAAGATCTTGATGTGAGGTGAACTCAATCAGGAGGTGCTCACTCAAAAGACACAAAAGTAGCAAGTTTTGAAGAGTGAACAGGAATTAGGGCCAAAGAGTAATCTAAGGAAGAAAAAGAAAAATATGAGAAAGGCACAGAGGCAAAGGCTTGTAAGACAGCAGTAGAAAGCTGTAGGAGGTTTGAGTGTGATGTGTCAAGGCGAACATGTTAGGGAGTGAGGAAAGCTGAGGCTGACTAAGAATGGAGAGCAAAGTCATGTACCACTACCATTCTGGTGGAATTATCTACTGGGAGATCAGTAAAAATGAGGATCATTTCAAAAGTGTTATATAAGCTGGATATTCTGAAAGGAATTCCAGTAACCTGAGCCTACATGATGTGTGTGTGTGTGGAAGACTATAAGGGTATGTCAGAAATATAAAAAAACAAAAACAAAACAAGACAAAACAACTAAGCAACAAGGAAAACAAGCCTCAAGAAGAATACAATCGAGATCAACAAGATTCTAGACTTGGAGAGTTGAGGACAGAAAGAGATGAAATGGTAACTTTAAGATTCTAGACTTGGAGAGTTGAGGACAGAAAGAGATGAAATGGTAACTTTACGGCTGGGATGAGAAATACGAAGGGCAGTGATTCTATTTAGGGTACAGAAGTTAAGCAATGGTGTCTATTTTAACAGAAAATACAAACAGAAGGAGAAAAATGGTGAATTTTGGTTTCAAGAATCAGGTTGTGTAGGTACCTGAGGAAAATTCCCCAAGCAGTGAGATGACATACAAAGTGGGAAATATGAAGTCACTCAAATACATGAAGTACCAAAACAGAAAAACAGGAAAAGACACACAAAACGTGAGCAAAAGTAGGCCATGGGGATTATTTTTAGTATAGGGGAGAAAAAACAACTACAGAAAAGCTAGATATTGAAGAAAATTGACCTAAAAAGATCCCATAAGACAAAGAAAAGAGAATTCTTGAAGTATGGTGTATTAGTCAAAGTTCTCTAGAGAACAGAGCTTATAGAATGAATCTCTGTATATGTAGAGAATGGAAATTTATTAGACTGGCTCACAGGCTGTGGTCCAGTTAGTCCAGCAATGGCTGTTTACCAATGGGAAGTCCAAGAATCCACCAGCTGTCTATTCCACCAGGCTGGATGTCTCAGCTGGTCTTCATTATAGGCCAGACAGAATCCTGAAGAAGTAGGCTCTAATTCCAGTGAAGGAATGGACTTGCCAGCAAGAGCAAAAGCTTCCTTCTTTCATATCCTTATGTAGGCTGCCACCAGAAGTTGTGGCCCACCTCAAAAGATCCAGATTAAAGTGGGTCTTTCCACTTGAAATGATTTAAAAACAAATCCCTCACAGGGGTACCCAGCAGTCTAGTTTCAGTTAATTCCAGATGTAGTCAAGTTGACACCTGAGAATAGCCATCACAAACCCACCCATTGTCAACTTGACACACAATCATATCTCCTTATGTCATGCTTAATTTCCAAGTGAAAATAATAGTCAGGTCATAATTCCACCTAACATATGACTATCTCACGTACAATTGCAAATACATTATATATTTAACCAGGTCATAATTACATCTAACTCGATATAAGTGTCCCTTGTACAATCGCAAACCCATTTTAGAATATATGGCAATGTCCCTTGAAGGACATTCTTTTGGTATCTCAAAACTTAAATATGGTAACCGCAGATATTCTCTTAATTGATGTTACATTACATGATAAAGAAATTGAGGAAAGAAACACAAATATCTGTACAAACACATTCTTAACAAAATATGACAGAAACAGTTATGTCAATTATAATCCTCATTTCTACAACTGGTTACACGACCGCAGCTGGTATTTATAACTACCTTCCTCTACTATCCATTCTGTTACTTCCTCAAAGCAGAAAAGCCAATATTTAAGGGTGAGAGCACATCTTCTGCTGAGGGTAGAGAGACTATTCCCTCAGGTGAGATAAAGCCTTGAGAGTCGGAGGGTTGAATCAACAGGGTCCTCCTACACATCTCCATCCCTAGTTACATGATTCGATTTTTACCAATTTAATGCTCTTCCTTGAACCACTGATACCCTCTGAGGTTGAGACTTGAATTTTTTTTCTTTTTAATGCAGCCAACCTTATAATGAGGGCTTCGGTTTGATTTTCTACAATTTCAGCTATGGCTGCTGAACAGAAGATTCTCTTCTAGGGCACACTTACTTAGAACCCTTTAGACTGTTTATGTACATCTAGAGTTGGCCAATTTTATCAATGAGTACATTGTTGTTCTTCACTGTATTCTGAGATGCTACAAGTTTTAATTTTATTGAGTACATTCTTTTCCTTTGTCAATTTATGCAGAGATGCTGGGAGCAACCAGCCACCATCATCCTTTTTCCCATTTTTCTACAAATTGTCAAAAGTTTTATATACAGAGTCACCAAATCTCCCGCCTCCCACAACTGGTCAATCAGGATAACCAAATGCATTTGTCTCCTTAAGTTTGTAAAATAGTTCACACCATGGGCTTTCAATACACCCTGAGTTTCTGAGAGGCTTCAGTAGATGCTGGTAAACTGGAAACCCTATTCCAGATACTTAAAAAAATTTCATCCTTATTCTTCTATTGCTCTAGAACTACTTCTGGTACAAAAATCTGTATTAGTCAGGGTTCTCTAGAAGAATAGAACTTATAGAATGAAAATATGTATGTGTGTATATATATATATATATGTATATATATATATATATGTATATATATGGGATTTATTAGAATGGCTTACCTGCTGTGGTCTAGCTAGTCCAACAATGGCTGTCTACCAATGAAAGACCAAAGAATCCAGTAATACTCAAAATGACAACCAAGAACAGCCACCACATATGGGAAAATCCAACATTATGAAATATAAAAGAGATTAAGAAGGACAACAATAAAAAGCCTTAATTTATATAGTGGACATTTTACATACATTTTAGTGGAATGTTGACTATGACAGCAGGTAAGGAAATGTTTTAAGAGCTAAGGCAGAAATGGGTTAAATGAATAGGGAAAATCAAGAAAAACACAAGACACACAGAATGGTGATTGACAATGGGCAGGAAGCTTGAAGGGTTTCTCACTGCAGGCTGTGGATGAACTTACTACTGCCACCCTAATTGCCTATCTGCCCAACCTGGAATCTACTCACTTCTCTTTCCCTTAGGCAGTCTACAGAGAAATGTATTTGAATCAGTAAGCTGATACTGCTTTACCCTCCTAGTTACTCCTTTAAGCATATTTTACTGACAAAATTTACCTTTCTTGTACTAAAATCAAGAACATCAATGTCTAAAGATGTTCTCACCCCAAACAGTATTTTAAATCAATTTTCCAGTAATTGCAATGGATCTACACTCTACTATTGTATGCTATTCTACCTAGTATCTCTCATGACTGGTACATGGTTTAACTTGGCAGGCCAGAGTTTAGTCAGCATTGGTAGTATGCACAGTGGCCATCCCAAGCTCTAGCAGCAGGCTGTATGTGTGGGTTAGAATCTTGTCATTTGCTGGCTGTGTGATGTTGATTAGTTCTCTAAGCTTCTGTTTTTATCATCTATAAATGGGGCATGTAGTGATACTAGCTTTTAAGTAGGATAAATGTTTAACTTAGGGTTTGGCTCACAACTGCTCAAAAAAAAAAAAAAAAAAAAAAAAGGTCGGCTGTCGTTCTGGAGATGTAGAAACAAGAGCAAAGTTACAGTGGTCCACACCGGAATCAATCACCACATTCTTGAATACCTATCTGGTCTCACGGAGAAATTCTTTGAAACCTCAGAGGTTTCTCCCAGTGGTATATTGATGGCAAGTGAGTCATGAAGAACCACTTTACCATGCCAGATCCTAAGATGAGCAGTTGAGGATGGTAGAAAAAAGTACTGGTGAACAACTCATTTCTGATTGAAAGAAAAAAATTTTTGACTCTATAGGACAAAAGCTTAATGAATGCCACCGATAGCTAAGAGCTCTAAATGATGTAACAGAGACTAATGCTTGGTGAATTCCAGACTAAAAATGACTTCTATGTACTTCTTCAGACTCCACATTATAATATGCTATAACACTTGACCTCTTCTATACAAGTGCTAAATCAGCTTTGATAACTCATTTGAATTTTTTTTTATTATTTGTAATTGTGTATGTGTATATGTCCATGTGTACCTGTGTGCAGGTGCCTGTGGAGGCCAGATATGTTGGATCCTCCTGGTGCTAGACTTACAGGAAGTTGGAAGCCACCCAACACGGGAAATGAACTCAATGCTTCTCTGCAAGAACAGTCCATACTCTTAACCTCTCAGCCATTTTTCCAGCCCCAGTTACCTTTTTGGGTTTTTTGAGACTGGTCTCACTATATTCAAGGCTGGCTTTGAACTTTCTATACAGACTAGGCTGGCCCATGAGTGCTATGATTAAAGGTATGCATCACCAATAATGGCTCCAATAATTCATTTTTAAATGACAACCTTTTTTCATATTCACCCCAGTGTAACATTAATCTTCCCAATTCTTTTCTTTTCTTTGGACTTCTTCCACATGCTTAGTAGTTCTGAGACTGAAGAGTAATCTGGTACACATTACTCTAGATACAAATGCTAAAAGAGCAATTTACTGGAGATGAAGGCAGGTGCTCCACAAAAGTGTATGAGGAGTGGGCATGCATATATGCACACATGCAGACATCTAGCTCCTCTGACAATGTACTCATCTTCTGCAACTTTTGCACACAAGGTAGCACTGACCTCTACAGAAATCCTGTCATCTAGACTGTGGAAGGCACAACTCAAGCCAATTGGAGCTGGAGAGATGGCTCAGTGGTTTAGTGTGTTAGAGCAGAGTTGGGGATGGCAATCTATACTAAACAGGAAGGAAGCAAACAGAAAGGACAAGAAGATAAAGAATCATGAAAAGGACTGGTCTGAGAGAGTTAATCAAAGAATCTAAGATGAACCTTTTCACGGCAGTCACAGTATGAAATTGTTTTCTTGAAGATTTCATTGGAACCTACTTAGGTGTCTTCTGAGTAAGATTAATGGAATAATTTTAAGTGTGAGGATTAATGTTGCAAAGCAAATGCTATTCAACTCCAAGCCCATTGTCTAATCAAATGGTCAAACATGAAATATAATTATTAGTAACGCATGTTTTCTTGCTCTTCATTAATGAGAATTCTAAGAATGTTCCCAATACTGGAGGACTAGAAGTACGACTAGAAGAAGTAATAAGTATAACGACTTATCTGAAAGGACACTAACTTTTAGATGCACAAGATCTGGTTTGTTATTTTAAAACAAGTCTCATTATTTTATACAATTTCCTATGTTATGCTGAAAGCCTTAGAGGGAAATAGAGGGCCTGGTGACGATGAGTATAATAGTCTCTCTTTGTTGTTAGATGACTGATGGAATGCACCAGAATTGAGAATGAGGAATCAGAGGTGAGGTATTTGCTATATTACCACTGTGGATACTGAAGATACGCAAATGGAAGGAAACAGATGGAAGATGATGGAGCTGCAGAGGCCATCTGAGAGGGTCAGTCCAGGCTGACCATGTACTCAGGGAGTTTATATAGATAGGAACCTGAGAGCAGTACTGTAATGGGCCAAAGGGATGATGTACATTCTTTGTAAGGATTTTTAATGTCTTTTTCTAGCACCTGTCTCCTATGTGGTGCCAAAGCTTTGACAGTGCAATTATTTTTTGAACCACAGTGTACAGTGCTAAGGTAAAGGGGAGTCACCTTGAGGTTCAACTGTCCATGCTCAACAGCCAGGCTGAGTCTCCACTCACCTCTTCTTTGCATCACTCCCAGCACCATCCCTGATGCACCCACTTCCTTTGCTGACTGACACATGGACTGAGACTGGGTTGGCGAAGGATATGAAGGATATGAGCTCAGGGACTCAACGGAGTCAATAAAGGTGCTGAATGAAGAAAATGCTACAGTGCTGTTAAAAATATAGCATTGAGTTTGTAGAGGAATATGGATTTCTATCATCTAAGAGTATTAGAATAATATGTTAAATGTCTAACAATTTCCCTCTAACTAGGGTATTAGAAAGCTAAATACAAATCATAGCCTCATTGAGGTTGTCTTGGAGTCAAGCAGCTTCTTAGATTAGGATTTACAAGGGCACCTTCAAGGGATGACAGAAAGGGACCACAGGAAATGGGGAGAAGAGAAGCTTAGGAGTGGCCCCTCTCAAACTTACAGCTACTCTTGGGAAAGACAAAATATAGTGTTTTAAGTCCCAATAAGCAATTTGCTGTTATTTTCAAGTTCTGAAGAATATATTAAGCTGCTGGGGCTCTCTGCTTCAGCAGATTCCTCCAAACACAGTCAAGCTAATCAGTTTGTATCAGGGATTGGGCTCAAACAACTGAAGTGCTATTCCTAACTTTGTTACCACTACAGATTCTGCCTTTTTCACTAGACTTTCCCACTACTACAGGGTTCCTCTAACGCTGAATTATGCTCCAATGACAACCAGAGCTTGCCCTAAACTCCCGTGGTTTCAGGCTTTTCTCCGGTGTGGATTCTTTGATGTCGAATGAGGCTTGATCTCTGAATAAAGGCTTTCCCACACTCATTGCATTGATAAGGCTTCTCCCCTGTATGTATTCTCAGATGCTGAATGAGACCAGTGTTCCCATTGAAAGCTTTCCCACATTCTTTACACTTATAGGGTCTTTCTCCAGTATGGATTCTCTGATGTTCAATAAGGCCTGATTTCTGACTGAAGGCCCTCCCACACTCATTGCATTTGTAGGGTTTCTCCCCAGTGTGGCTTCTTTGATGGCCAATAAGATGGGAGCTGCGTCTGAAGGTTTTCCCACACTCATCACACTCATAGGGTTTCTCCCCAGTGTGAATTCTCTGGTGTCCAATGAGGTGTGAACTATGACTGAAAGCTTTTCCACATTCATTACACTCATATGGTCTCTCCCCACTGTGGATTCTCTGGTGCAGGATCAGGCCTGCACTCTGACTAAAGGCCTTCCCACACTGATTACACTGATATGGCTTCTCCCCAGTGTGGATTCTCTGGTGCAGGATCAGGCCTGTGTTCTGACTGAAGGCCTTCCCACATTCCTTGCAGTGGTAACGCTTCACTTTGTTGTGGATATCCTGATGGGAAAGGAGGGCTGACCTGTAACTGAAGGCTTTACTACACACATTACACTGATAGGGTTTCTCTCCAGTGTGGATTCTCCAGTGTCGAACAAGGCCTGAGTTCTGAGCAAAGCTTTTCCCACATTCTTCACATTTGTGCCGTCTCTCTTGTATGGGATTTCCCTGCTGCCTCTCTAATCTGCCCAGAAGGTCTTGGGTTTTTCCATGTGCAAGACCCAGGATAACATCCCCATTGCAGCTGGCAGCTGTCTGTCCATGTGGTTGGATTCCGGTCGATATTACCTGTTTTGAAAATAATTCCTTGTTCTCACTCTTGGTCTCACCATCTGAAATAAACATGTAGTAAACAATCATTCTCAAAGTCACTTTCTATTTTCCATACTAGAAGAAAGAGGGAAATGAAATTCTCATGGAAGCTACAAGCAAATACAAGCTTCTCTATCCAAAATAGGGAGAGAGAGATGCAGGCTGATCAAGCAGAAGTACCAAATGCCAACTGGGAAAGAGATGCCAGGAAAAAAGGGTTTCCTGATAGGTGAGTAAAGCTGGAAAAGGATTAATGGAGAAGTGTTAAGTTGGGGAGGAGGAAGAGATAAAGAACTCCTACAAGATCTACTGAGTCGGACGGAATACACCAGTTCTGAAAGAAGTGGGATTACAACTGGCTCATACAACAGAAACACCCCAATATGATGGTCCAAGGGGAACTGGAAGAAAGGTGTCAGCGCAGGGAGTACTACAGAGATGTCAATTTCTAACTGGCAAAAAGAATAGTCTTCACTATACAGATACAAACTGGAAGGAATTCTGGGTTGGAGAACAAAATGCTTCATTTCAGACCTCAGAAATCTCAATCTAATATCCATTTCTTGAATTCTGAGTTTCTTTTCTTTAAGATTTAAACATTTTTAAAGTAAATTTATATCTATGTGTGTCACATGTGTAAGGTGTCTGCAGAGGCCAGAAGAAGGCATCATAGCCCCTCGAGTTGGAGTTACTGGTGGTTCTCAGGTACCTGATGTGGATGCTGGGAAAAGAACTCCAGTCCTCCGGAAGAGCAGGAAGCATTCTTAACCACTGAGCCATCTTTACAGCCCTGAATCCTGAGTTCAACTAAGTCCTCCAGAAACCTTATAAAGCTACCAGAAGCAAACAAAGAGAAAATTCTTAACTTATAAAAACTACAGCTCTCCTTACCCAGGGAGAACATGTTTCTGTATTTCTCGGGCCTGTTATCTCTATTCAGATCCTTCTGTGATGGATCAAGAAGCCACTCCTCTCGAATAAGAGACACAGCCATGTCTTCAATCTTTTCCAAAGTCTGAAACAAAAGAAGACCCTCATTTGGGGCCTAGAAAGGTTCCACAGCTCAAAACCATTGTTTGAGATAACTACAGTGTTAGGAGAGGTGAAGAAGCAGGAATGTGAATAGCTGGGAGCAAGAGGGAAGTGCACTAGATTTATTGGGGGAAATCAAAGAATGGTTTGTTACTAAGCAAAAAGGATTCAGGGAAAGTTCTTAAACAGGCACCACTGTAGACAGATATGGGCATTTGCCACAATATTGTCAGAGACATGGGCTTTTAGTGAGAAGGAGCACAACTCACCTGGAACCCTGCAGTGAGAAGTCTAGCTGTCACCTCCTGATCTCCAGAACTTCCTTTCTGGGAAGGAGTAGGACTCTGAGAAGTAGACATGGCTGAGGAGAAAGGAGCTATGAATTGACTAGTCTTATTGTATGGTTGTGGGAGCCAGCATTCACTTATCCAAAATTACTTTATTTCAGCATATATATATATATGCCAAGGATTTTGCACATAAAGTGCTGACATCTTGGACTCTGGCCCATATCCATGGATGCCCAGAGAGCATCTGTACTTTAATGTACAGTCAAATAAACAAAGCATACTGATTTCCTAACAGGAGCTGCTTTCCAATTTCTTCTCTACCAAAAGTACTATCTCTGTGTAGCATTCTCCTAGATCCTGAAGTCCTAGAAAACTGAATATGAGAACCAACCAATCTGTTACCTTTCTGATATCTGTCATGGCTACTGGTGTCCGCTTTCATGGATAGTGAGCATCTTATCACCAAAATCAACCTCATAGTTAAGCAACATATGTCTTGGGCAACAAGATTTAGGACTTCAGACAAGAATTATATAATTAACTAAATAAAGTGTTTCTATGCTATTCTTTAGAAACATTAAAAATTCTTAGCCTTTGACTAAGATCAAGTGTAGGAGTATTAAAAATTCACTTATATGTTGGTGGGGTGGCAAATACCTATAGGCACAGCACTTATGGTAGAGGCAGGAGGACCACCACAAGTTTGAGGCCAGGCTAATCTACATAGTGAGTTCTAGGCCAGACAAGACTATATAGAGAACCTGTTTCAAAAAGCAAAAAATACTCACTTATAGAAAACAAAGCATTATAAATTCCATAAATAGGAAAATAAAACAAAAAAACCCAACAAAGACAAATAGCCTAGAATAGGCTGTTCTGTATAAAATAAGACAATTCTCAAAAATAGGAAAAAAAAACCCCTGAAACAACAAAAAACCAACCAACCAAACAAATAAAAACAAAACAAAACAAAACAAAAAAAACTAACCAAAAAAACGCCGGGCGTTGGTGGCGCACGCCTTTAATCCCAGCACTCGGGAGGCAGAGGCAGGCGGATCTCTTTGAGTTCGAGGCCAGCCTGGGCTACCAAGTGAGCTCCAGGAAAGGCGCAAAGCTACACAGAGAAACCCTGTCTCGAAAAACCAAAAAAAAAAAAAAAAAACAAAAAAACAAAAAAACAAAGAAAACCAGATTTAAGGGGCTTCATCTGGCCAAATATGATTTAAACACAGTTAACACAATGTTTCTGGAACAAAGACTTTATATGTCTATGGGTAAATAATAACAATAAAATGGAAGAGTTGAGGACATAGCTCAATTAGAAGAGTGCTTGCCTTGGATGAATAAGGCCCTGAGTTAGTTCTTAGCACTGTGCAAAACAACAGACACACCCACCCAAACCTACACACACACACACACACACACACACACACACACACACACACATGGGGCTGGAATGACGGCTCGGTGGTAAAGTGCTTGCTAGAGAAGTAAGAGGACTTACGTTCAGAATCCCATCACTCACATAAAAGCCCTATGTCTGGAGTCCCAGTGTCAGGGGTTGGAAGAGAATAGAGACGGGCAGATCCTTAGGGCCTGCAGGTCAGGTAGTCTAGCTGAAATGGTAGACTACATGTTTAGAGAAAGACTCCATCTCAAAAAATAAGGTAGAGGGGCTAGAGAGAGCTTGGGGCGGGAGGGGATAAAAGTGCTTTCCATATAAGCCCGATGGCTCAAGTTCAATTCCTGGAACCCATGGTGGATGGACAGAAGCAACTCTTGAAGATTAAAGTTGTTCTCTGACCTCCGGGTGCATGCCTGGGTACATACACTAATAATAATAATAATGATAATAACAATAATAATAATAAGTAAGGTAGGGAGAAAATAGAAGACACCCAATATGACTTCTAGTTTCCACATGAGTACCCAGGGGTAAACTAAAAGGGAAGGAAGTAAATGTTTTCTCTTAAGATTAACAATGGAACAATGTAGAAGGAATGACGGAAAAATTACCATTTGTAACTGGTTTAGTAATAATCACTGACTCAGTTGAGAAGCATCAATGAAATAAAGTAAAAAAGAAACATCAATAAATAGTAAAACTCCTGTTTTAGCAACAAGTATGATAAGGATTAAGATATTTACACACCTTTATGGGAATTTCCTCCTAAATTACTCCTTAATTATAAAGGGAAGAAGAGTAACTTTACAGTGATCAGCCTAGGAAGATTAATCTTAAGTCTTCAAAGATAACATCACAATAGGTCAAATTTCTGAAGTGTTCTTGTCAAACACACACAACTTGAACCTAAATATGAAAAAATATCAAATAAACCTAATCTGCAATCATTCTAATTCTAATCTATGTTCTTTAAAACTGTTAGGGTCAAGAAAAGAAAGACTAAGAAATAATGCCAAAAATGCCAAATTAAAGGAGATGAAGAGACTTATGACTAAATGCACTGTGGTCATAGGGTGGGCTCTGGACCAGAAGAAACACTTAGACAACTGGCAAACATGAGTATGAGATGTGGACTGGATCAGTACCACACCAGCACCACAATTCCTAACTATGCCATCTGATTGTGGTTATCAAAAATGCTTTGATTACAAGAAAGCCATACTGAAGTACTTGTAAATGAAATGTTATGAGACTAGAAAAATCTAAAAAAAAATGTCTGCTGTAAATGTCCTGGGGTAACAAAGTTCTTTGTTTGAAAGTTTACCACTAGAACTGATGGTCTATTGTCCTCTGGGTATGGCATGGCCACTGCCCTCCTGAACTCTCAGCCGCTCTGACTGCATGCATACAATCTGCAAGCTTGGACCCATCCACTTTTGCCACAGAGTGGGGAAGGATCACAAGAGCCTCCCCATTCCCATGCAGGCAATTAACTGGTGCTAATTGATTTCTTTAGTGGTGTGGCTGCTGCTAAGCTACTCATGTTCCTATAAAAATCCTTTATCCTCCCCCTAATTAAACTCATTGGTTAGTCTTCAATAAAACTGTTTCATTGGTGTGTTGTTCTGCCCCACCTGGGGTGCATAGATGTTTATCCCCACAGGAAAAGTTCACACACTACTTCTATAAACATTCAAAACCAGAAGATCGGGACTACTCAAACACTGATGCTAGTTCTTGAATGAGACAGGTACCCCAAATATAAGTCCCTTTCCTTTCTACATTCCTCACCCTTATAAGTGAAATCTGGCCTCTCTCCTCTGTCCTGTGGCTTCTGGGGCACTGAAGATTTATGCTTGGTTGCCATGGCTTGGAGCTGAGTACTTGGAGGTTCTGGTGCAGATTCTGAAGATACAACTTCCTCCCAGAGTACCCTGTGCCCATGTGTATGAGCTGAGACCTAGAAACAAAGGGACAGTGAGTTACAAAGAATTCCTTTGAGAAATGAAGTGATGGCAGTAGCAGAGCCAACAGGCCTTCGATGGGTGTTCAGATTTGGGAAAGCAAGCAGTATAATCTCATTTCCTTCCTAGGGCAACAAGAAACACTACATTAGAACAAAAAGAAGGGAATTGTTCTGCTCAGTACTAAAGAAAAGACTTCTGTTGATGTTTCTCTACTGCATCAAACACCAATATTTGTGCTCCAACTCTAGGACAGAGAATGAATAACAGAAAACTAAAACAGGGCCACACAATACCAAAATACTCTTTTGACAAGGAACTTGGAAGCCTATATTCTAGTAAGCAGTCATCTTTAATTATCCAGGCAAGGCAAGACACAAAAAACAGTCTAGTAAGCTGGGCTTTACTTGTTTTGTGCTAAGCATGCTCCCCTCCCTGTCCCAAACGCACCTAACAGCTGTTAGCAATCTAGGACTGACACCCACATTAAGCTGTACTCATTCATACCTTACTCTGAGCAATGGAATAAATTCCTCCTCTCCTTAGCAACCATGAAACCTGGAGAGCTTGTAACCAGTCATACTCCAGTTATATCTGGTAAGGAAGGTAGGGGGCCAAGCAGACCTAGACTGATGTTGGGTACATGAGCAATAAGGCAAACTGTGTCCTTTGAGAAAACAAAGAACCATCCCCATCATGCCTGTCAGCAAACAAACCCTTTTCCTCTCAAACTTCATAAAAAGAAGCTCCAAATAATTGGGGCCCTTAAGTACTCTCACTCAAGTGGCCTGTCACTCTTGACTATATTTTCTCCTTTGTACTATTGTTCTGCCATTGAATAAAGTTTCCTTGCTCCTTGTACAATTTGTGTGGGTCTTTAGTTTAATTTCTTGAATAAGAGGCCAAAAGCGTGGAAACACTTGACCCAAACCCCAAGCACAGGTACCATGGGTACCCTAGAAGAAAAGTAATTTAAGCTCCTTGTGTCTCATGGTCCCATTTAGCAAGCAAGGATAATAATACAACTGTAGGAATTTTAAGAGGATAAAAAATGGGTTCTCTCCTTTACAAAACTGCAAGTGCAATACATAGTGCATTAAATAATTTTCATCTGCATTCAACAGAAACCAATGCATAGAATTTATTCCTCAAAGTGAAGCCAATGTCTTTCTACCCAGCTTCCAGGAATTCAGTCACAGCATGCATGGCTACTTACTGGTCGTCCTAGGATATTAATCTGCCTTTCCAAATCCTCCAACAGGCTCACCACCTCCTCTCCATTTTCTAACTGGCGTTCCTTAACCAGAGTCTGCAGCTCCTCAGGCAGGATGGTCAGGAACTGCTCCAGCACCAGCAGCTCCAGGATCTGCTCCTTGCTGTTCAAGTCTGGCCGCAGCCACTGATGGCAAAGCGCACGAAGCTGGATCAGAGCTTCCCGGGGTCCTAATGTCTCTTGGTAGCATAGCTGCCTGAAGCGTAGGCGAAACAATTCTTGGCCAGAAGTATTATTTTCATGCACACTAGACTGCTCATCCCAACCATGATCCTCCTCTATCTTGACAATGACAAGGTCCTCTTCAGGAGCCTGGTCTGGTGGAGATGGGGCCGAAGAAGGCTTTCTTGATTCTGTAGCCATTTAGGGCCAGAAAAGCTTAAAAGTCCCCTTTCCTCTACCTTCTGTATCTTCTTAAGTCTTCTGAGGACCTCCAGGGTACTTCTTCCCAAACAGAAAATAATAAATATGTTAAGGTAAGGCAAAAGACATAGTAACTTACCAGCATACCTCAATAAGCTCCCCTAAACACTCTGCCACAGCAAACCTACCCAGGGTACAAGCCCTTCCTTTGGATTTCCTGTTCAGGGCTGTGGAGGCCGGAGACTCGGCCTAACTGGACTTCTGTATTTAGTATCAGGCCGTTCTCAGTTCCACTCACTGAATTCCTCGAAGCACCTTGTACACCTCCCACTCAACTGTTTCCTGTACTTCAGCGCCCAACCCTGTTCTTATTCTCAACAGCTGAGGTTAATTTCTCTATCCTCTGCTCCAAGAACCTTTTGAAGCCTTTCCTCTCCACTGCCTAAGATTCAGCATCCTGCTAATGCTCTCGACCTTTCCTTTTGTCTCAGGGCTGCTAACTCTTGGACTCCACCTCTGACTCCTAAATATCTGCTGGAGGAGTAGATGCGCAAAGAACCTGGACGTCACATCAACACCTACAAGGCCCAAACCTCAACCCACACACCAATGACCTTCTAGAATGTTATAGAAATAAAACATAGTAGTGTTGGAGTTTGACAACTTCACTTAGCAGAAGACACCTGATATTAATCAATGCTGTGTCTGTTTATTCTTATACAAATAACCACGTGAGTTGTTTCCTGTTCCTGATTATGAATAAAACACTATGATTATGTGCATACATATTCTTGTGTGAACAGTTTTTAATTCAGTGGGGTAAAACCCAGAAGTAAACTGCTGAGTCTTAAGTGTAGTATCTAAAAAACTGTTGAACTGCTTTCCAACATGGCTGTAATATTTTGCATTCCACTAGAGCTTGACATTGTATTTTAAAAATTTAAATATTGTAATAGGTATATAGTAATGTGTCATGATTTTAACTTGTTATCTTACTAACAATGTTGAACACACACATATTTTGGTGAAGTATTGATTTAAAAATTTTGGCTCTTTTTTTTCAGTCTTATTCTATAACCAAAGAGTATATGTAGCATGAATCTTAAAAGTTCTTATTAATAAAATCAAACCTGAGGCAGGTATTGGGGTAAATGCTGGAAAATCAGAGAAGCAGAACAAGCCACAGCTTCCTCACCTTGCCAGTTTCTCAGCTGATCCTGTTTCCTCAGACTGGAAACCTCTGAGTCCTCATCCAGAAAGGGTCTCAGCTGAACTGCTGCTCGAAAGCCTGAAAGCTTAACCAGCCAAATGCTTAACCAGCCAAATGCTGCTAGTTTCTGGTCCTCACGCCTTATATACCTTTCTGCTTTCTACCACCACTCCCTGGGATTAAAGGCTCGCTTTCTGAAATTAAAGGTGTGAGTCACCATGCTTGGCTGTATCCTTGAACAGATGGATTTCTGCCTCTGGAATGCTAGGATTAAAGGCGTGTGCTACCACTGCCTATCCTAAATATCTAGTGGCTTTTTAGTTCTCTGACCCCAGATAAGTTTATTAGAGTATACAATATTTTGGGGAACACAACACCACCACAAGTATCAAACTTGTGATTTTCCCACCTTAGCTTCCCAAGTGCTGGGACTATGGGGGTGTACCACCATGCTCAGCTTTATTTATACACTTATTTAACTTGTTTAGATTGTTGAGACAGGGTCTTATCATGTAGCCCAGTATAGTCTGGAACCCAATGTGTAGCCCAGGCTGATCTCTTGCCTCCATCTCTCAAGTATTGGGAGTACATGCATGTGTCATCATGCTTTGCCCAGTATTATTTTGTACTTGAGGTTTTATATTGTTTGTATGTTTAAGATTTGAGAACTCCTTATATATTTTGGATACAAAAAAAAACGATCTACAAAAGTTCACCCCCTCTTTTCCCCCCCCCCCCCCCCCCGAGACAGGGTTTCTCTGTGTTGTTTTGGTGCCTGTCCTGGATCTCGTTCTGTAGACCAGGCTGGCCTCAAACTCACAGAGATCCGCCTGGCTCTGCTCCGAGTGCTGAGTTTAAGGCATGTGCCACCACCGCACAGCTCTCCCTTCTATTTTTTAAGCAGTGGCCTTTGAAGAAGATATTTGTAATTTTTTTGAAGCATAAGTTACCAACTTTTTAAAAAGAATTGTACTATTGATATCATATTTAAGAAATGTCTGCTTAGTCCCAAATCACAAAGGTTTTCTTCTAAAAGTTTGTAGTTTTAGGTTTTACTGTTAAGTCTATGGTCTGTTCTGAATTAATCTTTGAGGAGGTGAGGGTATGGCTAGGGGTCCCCCTCCTTGCACAAAGATGACAATCTGCTCTAGCACCATTCACAGAAAGGGTAATATACTGAATTGCTTGCCTTTTCATATGGAGGAGGGGTGGGGGAAGCTGACTGACTATGAATACTGTTTCTGGAGTCTCTATTCTGTTACCTTGACCTAGAAATCTACCTTCTTTTGATACAAAGCTGCCTGAAGATGGATTTTTAAATGCTAAAATCAAGTAGTTCCAATCCTGCAACTTTTCTGTTTTTGAAGCTGATTTGGCTTTGCTGGCTGTCTCCTTTTTTAAAACACATATTAGAATAAGCTTACTGATTTCTAATAACGCTGGGACTGAATTTGTATCGAATCTATAGCTCGGTTTAGAGATACATCTTAATAGTATTGTTATCACATTAGGGATGATACCTTAACAAGCATGTTCCAGTCCATGGATACTGATATCTCTTCTCATTTAAGTCTCTTGGACTTTCATTATTAACCAAACTATTTCCCTTTCTCTCTCTATATCTGCACACACTACTTTTCTCATAACTGCACATTACTGGCTGCAAAAAAGTTTTTCTCTCTTAATTTCATAATCCTCATTGTGGGAGCCCACAACTGACTCAGTTTCCCAGTTTGAATCTGAAGCCTATTCTGAGTCAACAGAATTCAGGGCTGTGAGGAAACTACTGATTAGCCCATGGGAAGAAACACACTATCTAGCTTGACACAGGCTGCTGATGCCAGCTGGAGGTACATTGAGATAGAAAATGAAACTGCCTGCTCCTTGACTGAAGGACAGGACAGATGGTGGTTGAATGCCTGTGTTGTGCATTGTTCTACTTCTGTCCTTCCAGACTGAATCTAAGCTGGCTGTGAAATAAACTCAGGCACTGTTTGGCACTGACTGGCAGTCCTCTCCACTCTTTTCTGTCTTCTTCATTGTCTCTTCAATCCTCACGCCTCTACCCAGCTACCCAGTCAATTGGTTGGCAGGCTCCGACACCTCATGAAAATTTTATCTCATTGATAGAATTAAAGAACATCAGAGGGCGGTATTTACAACACAACACAGAATTGTCTGGATTTGTTGTAAGAGTGATGGTTACAGCTAGAACTCCAGGTCCAAAGAGCTCACCTAGACGGCCTTGTTCTTTGTGTGTTATATGTACTTTAATGTTTTCTTTTCTTGTGTAGATACATCCCGTGCTAAGGCTGCAGCGGTGACTTCTCCTTGACTTTGGCTATACTTCTCTTTCACTCATGTTCCATGATGCTACTAACTCTGTGTTCAAAAAAGATACCCTAGGTAGTACCTATGAATGTAACCTTATTTGCAAATAGTAGGTAGAGATAATCAAATTAACATGAAATTACAACTGGAATAAGATAGGTCCTTAATTCAGTGTGACTGCTCTACTGTTAAAGAGACACAGGGGTCTGTCTGCAAGACAGTTCAGAAGTTAAAGGCACCTGCTGTCAAGTCTGACAACCTGAGTTTAGATTCCCAGGACCCACATAGTTGAGGGAGAGACCTGACTCCTGCAAGTTGTCCTCTGAACAATACTAGGGCACTGTGGCATAAGCGGACCTTATTCACCCTCCCCAAACAGAACAAAACAAATATCTTACTCTATAACCCAGGCTGGTTTCAAACTGGTGATTCCCCAACCTCAGTCTCCTGAGTACTACATGCAATTACAGGTGTGCATCAATATACATGGTCTTTTCATTCTTTTTAATGACTAATATTAATCTTTAAAAAAAATCTCTTCCTTTTCCAACAAACTTTTATTTTTTCTTCAATATTAAAGCTAGAGCTGAATAAAAAATTAGTCCTCTAGGTATTCTCTCCTCTAATAATTTTGTGCATACAAACTGCAATGTTGGTAAGCACCTATAAACACTGATCCTTACATATTATCCTTAAAGAACATCCAGTTAGATTTACTGACTTATGAATGTAAAGGTAACAGTCCTAAGCTTCTTCTGGATCTAAAATGTTTAAGTCTTGACAACTAAGGAAGTCAACTTAAACAATACTGATTTTTCTTCCCCCCCTTTTAAAAGTTAATATTAAGAGATTTTCTATTCATTTTACATATCAAAAACAGATTCCCCTCTCCTCCCTCCTCAACTGACTTTTCAATAGATGTAGAAGATGCATCTTCCCTTCAGATTAAGTTTAACTTGAGAAATGTCTTGGTACTGAGTGCAAATCAGGAAAGACAATCTCCAGGCTTTAGAGATCAAGGAAAAGTAAATGAAACAAACACTATGCTTTGTAGTTACTTCAAATTGCATTCACTGAATATTTTTCTTTTGGAGATTTCTAAAGTTATTTTAATACAGGCTTAAGCATGGGGGTTAGCAGAAATGACACTCAGGAGTGGGCCAGACACACGTGTGGGTGTTGCTTTGATGAATGCTTTTAAGATTTATCACATTCTTATATTTAACCACAAGAGGAACTCAAAACGTGCACATTTGCTAAAATAATGACTGCCACATAACTGTACTTCGGTGAATTTGTCAAACAGAAAGAAGTATGTTGTCAAGTGGTGGTCAACATCTTAGAAGTCTGACAAAGATTACTCATGACTGACTTGGGTTTTGGAAATGGGAACCCACGGAGTTTTCAAGCATCTACTTCAGTTAGCTTTAATAAATTAAGTAAGCAAAGTATTCTGAATACGGTTTAATTTTGTTACCCTGGAATTAAAGTATTTCTTGGGCACACAACTGTCCAGCCATCACATCAACCATTTTCTGAGCGAAAAAAGGAGTAACAACAACAACAACAAAAATAAAATAAAATAAAAATAAATCAAAGGTTTCCATGTGTAGCAGAGGCTTGAAAAGAAAGAAGTATCTTAAAAAAATTTCTTGAGACCGAAAGGCAAAATTGCTGAGTAGAAACGGCTGACACAGGAGCCGGCTTTACAAGTAAAAGCGACTGCAAAATAACACAGGGCTACGGGTGATGAGAAGAGGGACCCCGCAGGAAGTTGGGGCCGGGTGTCGGCCTGCTTCGCCGGCGCAGGCCCTCTGCCGACCCGCTCCCCGCGCTCGGGGCTCCGCAGCCCGCGCGCCCCTGCCCGGCCGAGCGCACTCACCGAGAGCTCCGCACGCTGCCCGAGGGCGGGAGGCGGCACAGCGCGGACCGGGAAGCGCGCGAGGAGACGCGACGGACACCAAACCCGGGCCGGACCCCTCCAGCCGCTAACTTCCAAACCCTCGGAGCCGCAGAACCGGCCAGCACGCATCTTGCCCCACAGCCACTTCCGGAAGCTCTCTAGGAAGCCCGGAGGTCTGACAGCTCTATGGTCGGCTCGCAAAGGGACCAAGCACCCCGCCTCCCTGCTGTCAGCAGTTCCAAGAGGATGGCTAAGCTGCTGCTGGGGACTGTGGACATCCCAAGGAATGTCATACGTTTATGTCACCCAATCTTTTGCCTAGCCAGCCTCCGGCTTCAGCTGGCAAGGGTAAGGGTTGGGTGGCCGATCGCAGATCTCGGCTGGGTTCAGGAGGGCGCTTACTATGCCTAATGATTTTTCTCTTTATTCCTCCTAGATACCCTGTGCTTTCCTGTTAATGCTTCATGAATTACTCCAAATTTCCAGCATACACTTCAGATTGAGGAATTTAGCCCTTTACAGTACCTGGGAAGAGCAGTGATCTTACATTATACAGCTCCTACTGACCACTGCTTTCCCTTTGACTGTGATGTGTGGTCAGCCTCCCAGTACTTGATACTTTATCATTGGAAACTGTAAAAGTTCCACAAAATGACCACAGCCCCTATCTTAAGGTCTAAAAAGGATATTTAGGCTATTAGTAATGGTGAGAAACAATGAATATTTGTTTACTTTTTAATTTCAAAGATGACTTTTTAAGTTGTCAAAACAGAGCTGATGGGTCTCAATTCTCTTCTGGGGAAAATGAGGCAGAGGAATTTTGAATGTCTTACCTAGTGTCATATATTGAATAGCCAAGCGAAAACCTAGAACAGATGGTAGAAGTCATGGTCAAGCAGGAATTGTCAAGTTTGGGTCACAAGTGAACAATGAAAAGGTTGCCTTTAAAAAAAGATAGTCTCTTTGTATCCCTAGCTGGCCTCACATTCAGGGAAAATCTCCTGCCTTACCTTCCCAAGTGTGATTCTTCTTTCAAAATTGAACTAAGAAATAAGGGAATATTTTACTCATTTTTTTGGTTACAGTTTTTAAATGACTGAAGTTTTGCCCACATTTAGAACACCCATGGACTCTAAGGAAGATTCTGACCACTAATTAGGGCTGAG
>CABHPH010141769.1:0-40622 GCA_902168325.1 Peromyscus nudipes | reverse complement strand
AATCCTACAAGGCCAGACCAAAACTATATCCATTGCAGGCTCCTTGAAGTGCCCAGATATCAAGACCTTAATTCCCAATGTGGCCAAAATCATGGCTCTCATCCATCTTTCATCTGCCTATTACCATCAGCACATGTGCCCTGCATTGCCACTTGTCACCCCCAAGACATTCCTAGACTTCTTGGATATGTTCCTACTGCTCCAGCAGCAGATGATCCTGAAGATGAGAGTGAGGGCCCGGCGGTAAGCATCCCATCCCTGCAGTTTGCTTCTGTCTGCTCTCTCTTGAGTCCACTCACTGGTATATTGTGTTTCTAGTATCCACTCTGCCCTGAAGACTCTAAGGATGCTGGTTGAGAGGCAAAGCACCCAAACTAACCTGGTAACTGACCTGGAAAAGGAGCTAAAGGGCTCCTACAAGGTAAAGAGGGAGAAGACTGTGAGATTTACATGGTTGTGTCAAAGCAAGAGAACAAAAAGGGAGGGACAGGGCAGAACCAGCCTAAGTGAATCTTGGTTCTTGTTTGTTTTAGTCTTCTTTTCCCTGGAGGATCTCTCTAATCCCTGGTGTTTCTTCCTTAGAGCCCAGGGCCCAAAGTTTCCCAAGATACAGCTCAGACTAGATTGACATTTCTAATACAGAAATCTCAAGTGTCTGCCCCTGGGTGCCTTTAATGCCTTGACTCAATACAGTTTGGTATGCCCCCGAGATCTCTGAATTCCTTATCCTCTTCAGTAGAATTCATGACAGTCATCTGCTTTCCGCCTCCATATCACTTTGTTTGTACCCTTCTTCCAAAAAAGCACCAAATGTATAAGGCTGTGGTGAACAATGAGAAAATGTGGATGAGTAATAGAAACGGGGAAATATACACTATAGCAAAGAAACAGAATCATATTTATTTATTATTTATTTAAATTTTTTCATTTTACATACCAACCACAGTTCCCCCTCTGTTGCACAAAATCTAATAGGTCTTATAATAAAAAAAAAAAACCAGAGTCAGATATTGGGGTAAATGCTGAAAGAATAGAGACACAAAGGAACAAGCCACTGCCACATCTCACCTCACCAACTCCATGAATCATCTGACGTAATGCTTCTGAGTCCTCAGTCAAAAAGCTTCCAGCTGAAAAAGCCTTAGTTCTGTTGCCTCACACCTTATATACCTTTCTCCACAAAGCCATATTACTTCTTTCCTAGTGCTGGAATTAAAGGTATGTGTGCTTCCCAAATACTGGTAGCAAAGACATGAGATCTCAAGTGCTGGGATTAAAGGCATATGATTCCCAAGTACTAGGATTAAAGGTGTGTGCCACCTCTGCCTGGCATCTATGTTTAATCTAGTGGCTTGTTCTGTTCTCTGATCTTCAGGCAAATTTTATTAGGGTACACAATATATCACCACACTCTTCCCTCCCCTTCTCCTGTTCCCCCCTATCTCTCTCCTATCCCCCCCTCATCCACTCCTCATAGGGGATAAGGCCTCCCTTGGGGAGTAAACACAGGCTGGCATACCAAGTTGGGGCAAGACCAAGTCCCTCCCCACTGCATCAAGGCTGAAAGGTATCCCATCATAGGAGATGGGCTCCAAAAAGCCAGTTCATGTAACCAGGATAAGTTCTGGTCCCACTGCCAGGGGCCCCACAAATAGATCAAGCCACACAACTGTCACCCACATTCAGAGGGCCTAGTTCAGTCCCATGCTGGTTCCCTAGTTGTGAGTCCAGAGTCCCTGAGCTCCCACTAGCTCAGGTCAGCTGTCTCTGTGGTTTTCCCCATCACGATCTTGACCCCCCCCCCTTGCTCCTATAATCCGTCCTCCCTCTCTTCAGCTGAACTCCAGGAGCTCAGCCCAGTGCTTGGCTATGGGTCTCTGCATCTGCTTTCATTAGTTACTGGATGTAGGTTCTATGATGACAATTACGGTAGTCACCAATCTGATTACAGGGGAATGCTAGTTCAGGCACCCTCTATGCTATTGCTAGGAGTCTTAGCTAGGTTCATCCTTGTGGATTCCTGGGGATTTCCCTAGCACCAGGTTTCTCCCTAACCCCATAATGGCTCCTTCTATCAAGATATCTCTTTCATTGCTCTCCCTCTCCATCCTTCCCGCAACTCAGCCATCTCAATCCCTCATGATCCCATCCCCCATCCCCTCCCCTCTATCTCCCTTCTATTTTACCCAGGAGATCTTAATTATTTCCCCTTTCTGGATGATCCATGTGTGTTCCTCTCAGGGTCCTCCTTTTGACCTAGCTTCTCTGGGGTTGTGGATTGTAGCCTGGTTATCCTTTGCTTTGTGTCTAATATCCACTTGTGAATGAGTACAAACCATGTTTATCTTTCTGGGTCTGGGTTACCTCACTCAGGATTTTTTTCTAGTTCCATCCATTTGCCTACAAATTTCATGATGACATTGTTTTTTTAGTGCTCAGTAACACTCCATTTTGTAAATGTACCAAATTTTCTTTATCCATTCTTCGGTTGAGGGATATCTAGGTTGTTTCCAGGTTCTGGCTATTATGAATAATGCTGCTATGAACATGGTTGAGCAAGTGTCTTTGTGGTATGGTTGAGCATCCTTTGGGTATATGCTCAAGAGTGGTATTGCTGGATCATGAAGTTGGTTGATTCCCAATTTTCTGAGAAGCTACCATACTGATTTCCAGAGTGGCTGTACAAGATTGCACTCCCACCAGCAGTGAGGAAGTATTCTCCTTACTCCACATCCTCTCCAACATAAGCTGTCATCAGTGGTTTTGATCTTAGCCATTCTGACAGGTATAAGATGGTATCAGAGTCGTTTTGATTTGTATTTCCCTAATGGCTAAGGATGTTGAACAATTCCTTAAATGTCATTTGGCCATTTGAGATTCTTCTGTTGATAATTCTGTTTAGATCTGTACCCCATTTTTTAATTGTATTATTTGGTTTGTTGATGTCTAGTTTCTTCAGTTCTTTATATATATATATATATATATATATATATATATATATAGGAGATCACCCCTCTGTCAGATGTGGGATTGGCAAAGATCTTTCCCATTCTGTAGGCTGCTGTTTTGTCTTATTGACCATGTCCTTTGCCTTACAGAAACTTTTCAGTTTCAAGAGGTCCCATTTATTGTTGCTTTCAGTGTCTGTGCTACTGATGTTATATTTAGGAAATGTTTTCCTGTGCCAATATGTTCAAGGCTACTTCCCACTTTCTCTTCTATCAGGTTCAGTGTAACTGGATATATGTTGAGTTTTGACCCATTTGGACTTGAGTTTTGTGCATGGCAATAGATATGGATCTATTTACATTCTTCTACATGCCGCCATGCAGTTATGCCTGCATCATTTGTTAAAGATGCTTTCTTTTTTCCATTGTACAATTTTGGCTTCTTTGTCAAAAATTGGGTGTTCACAGGTGTGTGGATTAATGCCAGGGTCTTCAATTAGATTCCCTTGATCCACATGTCTGTTCTTAGGCCAATATCAAACTGTTTTTATTACTATAGCTCTATAGTAGAGCTTGAAGTCAAGGATGGTGATGCCTCCGGAAGTTCCTTTATTGTACAGGATTGTTTTGGCTATTCTGGTTTTTCTGTTTTTCCATATGAAGTTGAGTATTATTCTTTCCAGGTCCGTGAAGAATTGTGTTGAGATTTTGATGAGGATTGCATTGAATTTGTAGATTGCTTTTGGTAAGCTTGCCATTTTTCTTTTTTTACAATGTTGATTCTACCTATCTAAGAGCATGGGAGATCTTTTCCATTTTCTGATATCCTCTTCAAAGACTTAAAGTTCTTGTTATACAGGTCTTTAACTTGATTGGTTAAAGTTACCCCAAGATATCTTATGTCATTTGTGGCTATTGTAAAGGGTGATGTTTCTCTGATTTCTTTTTTATCATTTATCATTTATCATTTGTATATAGGAAGGCTACTGATTTTTTTGAGTTAACCTTGTATCCTGTCACATTACTGAAGGTATTTATCAGATGTAGGAGTTCCCTGGTAGAATTTTGGGGGTCACTTATGTATACTATCATATCATCTGCAAATAGCAAAAATTTGACTTCTTCCTTTCCAATTTGTATCCCCTTGATCTCCTTCTGTTGTCTTATTGCTATAGCTAGGACTTAGAGTACTATATCGAATAGATATAGAGAGGGTATACAGCCTTGTCCCTGATTTTAGTGTAATTGCTTTGAGTTTCTCTCCATTTAGTTTGATGTTGGCTGTTGATTTGCTGTATATTGCCTTTATTATGTTTAGGTATGTTCCTTGTATCCCTGATCTCTCCAAGACCTTTATCATGAAGAGGTGTTGGATTTTGTCGAAGGCTTTTTCAGCATCTAATGAGATGATCATGTGTTTTTTTCTTTCAGTTTGTTTATATGGTGGATTACATTGACAGATTTTCCTATGTTGAACCATTACTGCATCTCTTGGATGAAGCCTACTTAATTTGATCATGGTGGATGATTTTTTTTGATGTGTTCTTGATTTTGGTTTGCCAGTATTTAATTAAGTATTTTTGCATCAATGTTCACGAGGAAACTGTAGCTTCCTAAAAAGAGTTTGGCAATGTTCCTTCTGTTTCTATTGTGTAGAACAATTTGAAGAGTATTGATATTAGCTCTTCTTTGAAATTCTGGTAGAATTCTTCACTGAAACCATCTGGCCCTGGACTTTTTTTTGGTTGGGAGACTTTTGATGACTGCTTCTATTTTCATAGGGGTTATGGATCTGTTTAAATTGTTTATCTGATGTTGATTTAATTTGGGTATGTGGTACCTATCCAGAAAACTGCCCATTTCTTTTAAATTTTCCAACTTTGTGAAGTACAGATTTTCGAAGTATGACCTGATGATTCTCTGGACTTCCTCAGTGTCTGTTGTTGTCTCCCCCTCTTCATCTCTGATTTTGTTAATTTGGATAATCTTTCTCTGCCACTTGGTTAGTTTAGATAAGGGTTTGTCCATCTTGTTGATTTTCTCAAAGAATCAACCCTTTGTTTCATTGATTCTTTTTCTATTTTATTGATTTCAGCCCTCAATTTGATTATTTCCTGTTGTCTAATCCTCCTGGGTGAGTTTGCTTCTTTTTGTTCTAGAGCTCTCAGGTGTGCTGTTAAGTTACTAGTGTGAGATTTCTCCACTTTATGTAGGCACTTAGTGCTATGAACTTTCCTCTTAGCACTGCTTTCACAGTGTCCCATAAGTTTGGATATGTGTTCACTCATTTTCATTGACTTCTATGAAGTCTTTAATTTCTTTATTTATTCCTTGACCCAGTGATGATTCAGTTGAACATTGTTCAGTGAGATTGTAGGTTTTCTGTGATTTGTGGTGTTGTTGAATTCTAACTTTAAGCCATGGTGATTCAATAAGGGACACGTGGTTACTCCAATTTTTTTGTATCTGTTGAGGTTTGCTTTGTCACCGATTAGGTGGTCAATTTTAGAGATGGTTCCATTGGGTGCTAAGAAGAAGGTATATTCTTTTGTGTTTGGGTGAAATGTTCTATAGATGTCTATTAAGTCCATTTGTGTCATAACATCTGATAGTTCCCTTATTTCTTTGTTAAGTTTCTGTCTGGCAGATCTGTCCAGTGCTGAGAGTGGGATGTTGAAGTCTCCCACTATTAGTGTGTGGGATTTGATGTGCAATTTAAGCTTTAGTAATGTTTCTTTTACAAATGTAGGTGCCCTTTTATTTGGGGCATAGATGTTCAGAATTGAGACTTCATCTTGATGGATTTTTCCTGTGATGAATATGAAATGTCTTTCTCTGTCTCTTTTGATTAATTTTGGTTTGAAGTCTACTTTGTTAGATATTAGGATAGCTACACCAGCTTGTTTCTTAGGTCCATTTGATTGAATAATCTTTTCCCAACCTTTTACTCTAAGGTAATGTCTATCTTTGATGTCAAGGTGTGTTTCTTGTGTGAGCAGCAGGATGGATCCTGTTTTCATACCCATTCTGTTAGCCTATGTCTTTTTATAGGCAAACTGAGTCCATTGATATTAAGAGATATTAATGGGCAGTGATTTTTAATTCTTGTTATTTTGGGGTTTGTGTTTGTTGGTGGTAGTATGTGTGTGTTTCTCTTCTTTGGGATTTGCTGGTGTGAGGTTATCTATTGCCTGTGGTTTTGTGGGTGCAGCTAACTTCCTTGGGTTGGAATTTTTCCTTCTAATACTGTAGACAAATTTCTTTTTTTTTTTTTTGGTTTTTCGAGACAGGGTTTCTCTGTGTAGCTTTGCGCCTTTCCTGGAACTCACTTGGTAGCCCAGGCTGGCCTTGAACTCACAGAGATCCGCCTGGCTCTGCCTCCCGAGTGCTGGGATTAAAGGCGTGCGCCACCACCGCCTGGCTAGACGAATTTCTAAATGGTCTTAATAAATAAAAAACACAGCGCCAATACAGGGGTGAAAGCCTTAGCGATATCAGGGAAATAGGGAAAGCCACCAGCCAACCTTACCTCACCAACTCCACAGCTTCCAAAGAGAGCTACTTGCTGTTTCCTCAGGCATATATGCTTTGCTGTTCTGCCATCTGATTTGCTCTCTGTCTAGCTACATCACTTCCTCTTCCTGGCCAGTTCTGTCACTTCCTGTCTATACAGGCCTCCAGAACTCTATGGTTGGTATTGGGATTAAAGGCTTGTGTCACCACGCTTGGCTCTGTTCCCTAGTGTGGCCTTGAACACACAGAGGTCCTGCCTGCTAAGTGATAGGATTAAGGGCGTGTGCTACCACTGCCTGACTTCTTTGCTTATTTAAAATAGCTTGATGTTTCCTCTGATCTCCAGGCAAACTTTATTTATTAAAGCACAAATAAAATATATCACCACATTTCCATTTTTTGTCTAATAAAAATTTAAAAAATAAAAAAGTTATAACTAATATAAGAAAAAGTACATACAATAAGTACAATATGTATATATACAAGCAATAAATACATCAACAATGTCTAGTCCATTTGCATTTGACAAATTCAGAGAAAATATTCCATTTCCCATCCTATTTTGGTAAGTCCAAAAATGTACCTAATTCACTTTCTATCCTATCTTGTATTACCAACAGAAAACCATCTTATAATGTCTTTCAAACTTATACACTTAACACCTCTTAGTGAGTTTCTTTTCTGAATTTCTTAACAAGGAATATTATAACTATAACTGTCTAATCTTCAACTCCCTCAGAGACCCGAGAAGGAAATAATATTACCTAGTAAAACAGGAAGTGCAAACAAGCGACTTCTAAAAAATAAGTTATGACAGAAACAGCCAGCTGCCTGGACAGTCACCTGAGATTTCTCTGCAATGTTGGGGCATCATCTTCAGCCTACAGGCTTAGCATATCTGACAGACTTATTTGTGAAGCAGGATGTATGCAAGGCCTACAGCTCGACCCCACATTCAGTGTGTGTATTCCATGTACCAGATAAACTTGAAGTCTGCCAGTGTCATGTCATGATTCAGGATTTTAAATTCTGGAAATTGCTGGTGTTTTTGGAACTCAGCTGCCCATTCTTCTTGGCCCGTGGGTGGCTTCATCTTGGCATCCCATTCTCTGCATCCCATTCTTCTCGGCTTGTGGGTGGCTTCATCTCCTTTATTAAATACCAGTCTACCATTGAGAGGCCAGACTCTGTCAGCCTAGTTACTCCTCTAAGAATTACTGTTCCACTGCACACCAGGAGCCATCCATCCACTGCTTGCTCAGCTGCCTTCGAAGAAAGGGGCACTGTACCTTTTCTGGATTGTAAAGCCACTTCAGCAATGGTGTCATATTGTCCTGGCCTCAGAGAATGCCTGTTGCCAAAGCTGCAACCACACCTGTCTTGGGAAGGATCGGTCAGTAGTCCTTTGTTTTGTGTCCTATTTGTCCATTTTGGATAGCATACTGTCAGCAGTTGATGCAAGAGCACTTTCTTGCCCAGTGGCTAACTTTTGCCACAATGAAAGTTAACTCCATATGCAGTTTCTTCAGTGCCCATATCTTCTCTGAAATAGATTAGTGCTGCCAGGAGCAGACATGTCTCATAGTCATAAACAAAGAAAAAAATCTGTTATTAAAACATTTTAAATGCCATATTCTGTAGATCTCTGAAGGGTTTGGAGATGACCTGTCTATCTAAAATATATCTCTGCTTGACCTTGAAAACATACCTAATATGACTACAAGTTCAATTGTAATGTCTAACTACTAACTTTCATTTCTTTATATCCATCCTAGTAGTTGGTAAATATAACATTCAAGGATTAGCCAATTGTATTACATTGTTAAGTGAACTGTATAGGTTAGAAATATACATACAGTATTTTTCTAACAAAATCAATCTCAAATTTGCATCAATATATATAATTTGTATACAATATACAAAATCCAATCCAATGTAAAATATTTAAAACTAGTAGTTGTCTTTTAAAAGTAAATTCAATAATCTACCTTTTTATCTGTATCATGTCTATATCCTCTCTTTTTCCTTTTCAGAGTAGATTCAATAATCTACCCTTTATTCTATCATTTCTATTTTTTTTCAGAGTAGATTCAATAATCTACCTCTTATCTCTAATACCTTTTGTAGGGCTGGATTGTGGGTAGGTATTGTTTAAATCTGGTTTTGTCATGGAATATCTTGTTTTCTCCATCTATGGTGACTGAAAGCTTTGCTGGGTATAGTAGTCTGGGCTGGCATCCGTGGTCTCTTAGTGTCTGCAGAATGTCTGTCCAGGACCTTCTGGCTTTCAGAGTTCCCATTGAGAAGTCAGGTGTGATTCTGATAGGTCTGCCTTTATATGTTACTTGGCCTTATTCCTTTGCTGCTCTTAATATTCTTCCTTTATTCTGAATGTTTAGTGTTTTGATTATTATGTGGCAAGGGGACTGGTGGGGGATGTCTTTCTGTATGCTATGAATATATGTTATCCCCATTGGTTAATAAATAAGCTGCTTTGGCCTATGGCAAGGCAGCTTAGAGGCAGGCAAAAAATTTGAGAGAGACAGGAAGGAGAAAGGTGGAGTCTAGAGAAACACCAGCCACAGCCAAAGGAACAACATGCCAGCAGACTGGTAAAGCCATGGAATACATGGCAAAACATAGATTAATAGAAACGGGTTAATTGAAGATATAATAGCTAGCTAGCAAGAAGCCTGCCATAGGCCATATAATTTGTAAATAACATAAGCCTCTGTGTGTTTACTGGGAACCAAGCGGCTAAAGGATGTGGGCAGGAGACATTTATCCCAACTGTAAGGCCCGGCAGGACCAGAGAAACCTTCTGGCTACAAGGGGACTTTTTTTTTTTTTTTTTTTGGTCCAGTCTATTTGGTGTTTTGTAAGCTTCTTGTACCTTCATAGGCATGTCCTTCTTTAGGTTGGGAAAGTTTTCATCTATGTTTTTGTTGAATATATTTTCTATGCCTTTGAGCTGGAATTCTCCTTCTTCTATCCCTATTATTCTTAGGTTTAGTCTTTTCATAATGTCCCAGATTTCCTGGATTTTTTCGTGTTAAGAGTTTGTTGAATTTAACATACTTTGACCAATGAATCTATTTCCTTTATTGTATCTTTGATGCCTGAGATTCTCTCTTCCATCTCTTGTATTCTGTTGGTTATGCTTGCATCTGTAGTTCCTGTTCATTTACTCAGCTTTTTCTTTTCCAGAGCTCCCTCAGTTTGTGTTTTCTTATTGCCTCTATTTCAATTTTCAAGTCTTGAACTGTTTCCTTCACCTGTTTGGGTTTTTTTTTTTTTCCTTAGCTTTCTTGGTCCATTTGATTGGATAAGGGATTTATTGATTTCTTCCAATTTTTTTGTTTGTCTTTTCCTCCACTTCTTTAAGGGAATTTTTCATTTCCTCTTTAAGAGCTTCTATCATCTTCATAAAGTTCTTTTTAAGGTCGTTTTCTTCTGCTTCCTCTGCGTTGGGATATTCAGGTCTTGCTGTTATAGAACCACAAGTTTCTGGTGGTGCCATACTGTTCTTTATGTTGCTGAGTATATTCTTACACTGCCATCTACTCATCTCTTTCTCCAATCAGTGCAGGTGGAGCCTATGCCTCTGGGAGTCCCTCTTCTTCCAATCGGTGCAGGTGGGGCCTGTGGGTTCACTGGTCACTGGTGCCAAGGGGGATAGTTGGCAAGGGGGAGGGAGGATGCTGGTGTCTGGTCTCTGGGGCTGCAATGGGTGGGGGAGGGGCACGGTATGTGACTTGGAGTCTAGGGACTAGAGAATTGAGCTGTCCACCCAGGAGCTCAGGGACTCACCTCTTCTTCCAATCCCAGAATCATATTAAAATCATATACTAGACATTGGTGTCCTGAATTTCTTTAGTTAGCCTCTGCTGCTGTATATTTCCCAGAACCATCTCCTTCCCTCCACTTCTTTCAATATTTGTTCCACTTGCTCATCAGCCCTCCTCTTTCCACTTGAATGTTACCCCAAATGCAGTTCCTTTCTGGTCCAAACTCTAATCTTTTTTCATTGCTATGCAGAGCCAATCATTTTGAATAAGTAAACCTCTCATATCTTGCTAAAACTAGTGGGGTGGGAGTTGTTACTCCTATCTCAGCCAAATACTACATTTGAGGTGTTTTTACAAACTAGCCAGAAGTTTTGTTTTTAATACAACGGCTTTTGAAATAGCACTTTGTTTTAGTTTCTGTCGCATAAGTCTTTGAAAAAGGTTCAGGACTGGCTACTGAGAAGTGAATTAGTGTCCCATTCTCAATTAGATGATCTGCTAAACTTTCTAGTAAGCTTTCAGGCCTTGAAACTTCTCTTCATACCAGTGTGAGCAGGGCTATTGACCTATGTTACATAATTTCCATAGTGTTCTGTGTAAATTGTGGCCCTGGAATTCTCAAGGTGCTGGTGCCCTCTTCCTATCCTGGTCAACCTATGATGACTAGGTTCGACCTCAAGACTCAGATGAGTTTCAAAATGGGGAATGGGTGTGGTAGAAAGTTCAAAGTAAATAGGGGTCTCCTTTTTTACCTTTCCTAAGTTCTAGTGTCTTGCCTTAGGTCCTACATTTTCTCAAGATAATTAATACCATGAATTATTGATCTGATTGAAGAGTCCTGCTATTCCTTGGTTCCTTATATCACACCATAATATAGGAAGCTCCAAATATAGCTAAGAGATATTCATACATCTCAGTGGTCATTCGGTTAGATTCCTTGGTCATTCACTAAATGGTCCTAATAAAGCATCCGTCTAGTGTTTCCCACCCCCAAGAAATGTCACTACTATTTCCCTTAATCATCTAAGCCAAATCCCCAGAATCATTCTGGTCTCCTCCAGTTTTTCCCTTTCTCATACTCAATTAGTCCATTTATTCATTGGTATTACCAACAAAATTAATTGAACTCTATAACTTTTGCCCAAGCCCTCAAAATTTATGTCTGTATTTGTGTTTATATCTATATCTAAATAGATGGATAGATTGGTGGGTAGATAAAAAGATAATACATTACTTGCACAGGAAGCAATTGTCCCTTTCTGATTTACTGAGGAGAAAACAGAAATCCAAAGAGGCTAATGGACTTAGTTTAGACTTGTGTAGGCAATTTTAAACAGTTATTCATATTATGACAGAGAAAGTCCAGAGTGTCCTAAGATATACCAAGAAGAGTTTTCCAGAGAGGAGGAAAGGGGAAGGGAAGGAAGGAGAGGAGAAGGAAGAGGAGGCAGTCTCAGTATATAGCACAACATGTATAGAATGAGGTGGGTGTTAAAAAACATTCCTTTAAAATGTAAACAACAGCCAGGCAGTGGTGGCACATGCCTTTAATCTCAGCACTTGGGAGGCAGAGGCAGGCAGATCTCTGTGAGTTTGAGGCCAGCCTGGGCTACAGAGTGAGTTCCAAGAAAGGCTCCAAAACTACACAGAGAAACCCTGTCTCGAAAAGCCAAAAAAAAAAAAAAAAAAAAGTGTACAACAAAGGTATTTCCTTAGGTAATATTTGGACAGGTATAAAGGGAGGTGGAGAAGAAGAACATCTGGATTGAAGCATCAGTGTGAGTGAAGACACATAGACTAGAGAACATTCACCACACTAGAGGAACTCAAAGTCAGGAATGGCTGGAGAGTATGGTTCTCAGGGACATAAAACAATGAGCCTAGAAATATGAGTAGCCAAGAAGGTGAATGTTAAGACACAAAGACAATGAGATTCAGTTAAAGAAAACCAATTAGGATGCAGTGTGGTGAATGATTGGAGGAAGGGAATAAGGGCAGAAACCAAGGTACTCAGTTAGAAAAGTAGTGTGCAGCTCAGGAGAGACTCTGAGTGTCAATGGGCATTTGGGAATGGGAACAGAAATAAGAAACATTCAAGAGGTATAATGGGAAGATCTACAAAGAATGAGCTAGGTTTGAGGAAATAAAAGAGATGGAGCCAAGAGTAGCAAACAAGATATCTTCTGTGAGTAATATGAGTATATTCTGTCAAAGTTCTTTGGAAAAAGGACACAGGGAGAGGAGTAAGATTGTAAGACAACTAAGGAGTCATGAACACATTCATTTTAGGGACATTTAGAGTTGGAGGAGCCTATGAGAGGCTTAAGTAGATGGATACATAGTGTAAAGCTGGGGAAGGAATGTGGCTATAGAGAGATTTGAGGTTTTTTTTTTTTTAAAGATTTATTTATTTATTATGTATACAGTGTTCTGCCTACATGCATGCTTGCAGGGCAGAAGAGGGCACCAGATCTCATTACAGATGGTTGTGAGCCACCATGTGGTTGCTGGGAATTGAACTCAGGACCTCTGGAAGAACAACCAGTGCTCTTAACCACTGAGCATCTCTCCAGCCCCCAAGATTTGAGTTTTTCGAGTAATGATATGGTATAGGAGAACACTACCCCACACAGTACAATCGATCAAGACCATGATATTAGAGGATGTGCAGAAGTGTAAGATGAGAAGAAATGGAGGCCTGAAAGCTTTTATTAAGGAAATAGTTTAGGGATCACTAAAGAAGAGACAGAGAGCTCCAATGTCATGAAGGCCAGGGGAGGAGAAGCTTCCAGAGGCAGGGCCAGTGCTCTCTGACAACTGTTGCTAAAAAGTCAGGAAGAGAAGAGATGTAGCAGAACAATTACACAAGCTTTGGAGTTACTTGTACGGCAATAAGATGGCAGGAAAAGCAGTCCCCTCACACAAACACTTAAGGTTTCTGCTACTGGATGTATAAGTCACAGACCAGAGCAGAAGCTCTGTCTATGGCCTACTGGGAGTCTGACTAGGTCACCCTATCATGCTCAAGATATCTCTATGGGGGTGGTCTAAAGCCCAGGGAATGGAGCTGCAAGGTCTGGACCTCTGTTCACAGAACATTGGTATATATCAAAGCCAGCTTGATCAAGTCAAGCAGCTATACAAGCAGAAGATGGCAGAATGTCTACACCAGGAGAGCCTCATTGAGAATCTGGTCAGACAGCAATGTACCCTACAGGCTCAACAGGAGGCTTTCCTGGAACAGGTAGGCTCTTCCTGCTACCAACTCTGCTGGGGAGAGGATAACCACTCATAGGACACTCAGTGGACAGAATGGGGTGACTAATAGGGTTCTTGGCATGGAGGCCAAGGTTACAGGGTGGCTTGGGAATGGACCCTCATGAGGAACCTTAAGAGAGATGAGTCCTCTTGGAAGCATCTTGAAGAATGAGCGGAACATCACAGGATCTCTGCAGCATACATCTGTCTTCATTTAGATGGGCAAGGCATTTCTAGGTCCTTTGAGCAAGCTGCAGGTGGCTGACTTTGAGGAGTTAAGAAGCTATCGAGCCCCACCAGAATCTGTAGTCCAGGTGACGGATGCATTGTGTGACCTGTTCCACCATGAGACAGGCTGGGCCAATGCCAAGCAGCTGTTATGTACTGAGGATTTTTATCAGGTAGGAAAAATAAGGTACCATAAAAGGAGAGGGGTCACATAAAGGGAGAATTGGGCAAGATTAGCCTATTGAGTCAAGGTAAAGAGCACCTATGTCTTCTCTTCTCCCCTTAACACATGTCCTTCCAGGAGCTGGTATTCTTCCCCAAGGAGAAGCTGACTGACTCAGAGCTGATGAAGTTAAACCAAGCTCTGAAAGCTCCAGGTATGCGTGATGCAGCCTTGAGGTCAGTAAGCATCCCTGCAGCAAACCTGGCAGTCTGGCTCTCGGCTCTTCTGCGCTATGGGATGGCACAGCACCGGGGATTGCCCACTGGCCTGCTACTGCGGCAGGTGGAGGCAACACTGGCTCGGGAGCAGGTCCGCCTAGGCCAGTTCCAGTTTCAGGCCCATGATCTGCTACAGCAAACTTTGTCTCTGACTAAGAAGCTAGAAGATGCCCACGCCTTTTATAGCCTCGTCATGGAGACCCTCAATCAGGCACAATGTGGAAAGTATCACAAATGGCCCATGAAATCTGCACTGCTCACACCCATGCACATGTGGACCGAACAGCTCCAGGTAACAAGCCCTTCCCAGATGTCTCTCTCCCAGTTCATTTTACATCCCACCATGTGCCTTGCTTCCTCTGTCCTTCCATGCCCTTCTCCATATTTTCCTCTACGTATTGCCTTGTTCCCCTTGGGTAACCTTCTGTCCACCCTTCCACATATCTCTCTACTTCACTGACTATTCATGCTTTGGTTCCCTCTCCACACCAGAAGTTGAAGGATCACTGCAAGACTGTGTTTGGAGATGCCCTCTTGTGCTCAGCTGCCATTGTCTACCTGGGTCCCTTCCCACCAGAGCGGCGCCAAGAACTATTGGAAAAGTGGCTGTCTCTGTGTCAGGGCTTTGAGGAAGAGCTGGAGCCAGATGATGTGGCAGAGGCACTGAAGCAGAAACATGCTAGGGTGCCACCAAAGGATCCTCTTGTGCCCACATGTACTCCCTTCAGGATTATGAAATTGCTGAGCTGTGAATCTGAACAGCACCAGTGGGATCGAGACCGGAAGCCCCAAGCGAAGTCAGCCCGCTTGTTAGGCCTGCTACTACAAAGCCACATCTACTACAACAGCTGCCGTTGGCCTCTGCTGCTTGACCCCAGCAACCAGGCCCTCATTTGGTTGAATCCGCTACCCCTGAAACAGAACAAGTGGTTGACACCACCTTCCAAAGAGAGCAGAGGTAGGCATGGATTAATGGCATGGGATAAAAGCTCCCCAACACTCTCAGCTTCCTATGGTCTGCCTTTTCATGGTGGAGATACTGAGTTTTTGTGGCTAACACATACCCTATTTTACCAGCCTGAACTATATTAATAAATTCATTCTCATTTACTGTTTTTGTCTGATTGGTTTTAGCTCATGTTATAATGGTCCTGATAACCCACTTCTCTGCTGTACTCAACAACATGGGAAATCTTGCTAACAAATAAAGCTTATAATTTTGGGTAATATTTATTACCCAAAATCATGCAACATTGAGAAATTCTTGGAAAATATTTTTATTGGCTATGTTTGAATCAGGGATCCATCTGAATAGAGTTCCTAGGAGAAGGAAATGAATTCATTTATAAAAGAAAGATTTGGGGAGTTGAATAGATGAGAGTAAAACTGTTGCCTTATATGAACAGGTCTTTATAAAAATAATGAACTTCAGGACCTTGAAATGAGATCATTCTGCTCCTTAAATGAGTGAGGCCTAAGTCCTGTGACAGTCATCTTTTAAGAGACAGAGGACACATATACAGTCGAGAAGACCATATGAAGGAGGCAGTTATGGAGCCACAGCTGAGGAATACCTAAAATTGCACTCACCAGAGGATGGAAAGGGCAAAGACAGATTCCCCTCTTGAGCCTTTGGAGGGGATGAAGCTTTGCTGGCACTTTGATTTCAGACATCTGGCCTCCACAATGGAGAGAACAGTAGTTTAAGCCACTAAGTTTGTGGGAACTTGCTATGGTCATCCTAGAAACTACATACATACATCATAGTTGCAAGATGTCTACCACTCAGGTATCATGTCAAAGTTACTGCTGGTAATCTATATCTCCTCTGTCAGGAGTGCTGGGCAGAATTTTGGTCCCCATGATTTTCTTTTTTCAAATGCTAGGAAAGCATTGTACTACCAAGCTACTTCTGCAGCCCTGACCTTTGCCTTCTGGTATGACTCCTATAATATTCAGGATAAGAAAATTTCAGATGCACCAAGGTTACTAATCAATGTGCCTTAAGAGAGCTATCATTCTGAATTATCTTGGTGAAGCTCAAGCTAATCATGAGCCCTTCAGAGCAGAAAGGAGAAAAGAAAACACAGAGATTAGAAGGTCAGGGACATTCAACAGACAGTTGCTGGCTTGGAGATGCATGGGGCTTATAGATCAGCTGTAGGAAGGAAACAGATCCTGTGAAAACCCAGTCAGAGCCAGGCTCAGTGGTACATACCTATGGGCTCAGGTACTCAATAAGCCACAGCATGAGGATGGCTTGAGCCCAACAGTTTGGGGACAGTTTGGGAAACACAATGAGATCCTATCTTAAAAAACCAACCAAGCAACAAATAATCCACTAAACATGAAGGGTCTCCAGCCCTAGATAAGAAGACCTTCATCTAAGTCCAGTGTGTGGCTGAGCAGAAAATCTAGCCATGCTGTGCTAGACCACTAGCCTTCAGTACTTAGGGATAATAAATGGTGGCTTAAACTGCTGAATTTGCAGTAATTTGTTATAATGAATGCAACAAACTGTAGACCTGGGCAGCATCCACTTGTAAGAGAACCTAGAAAGAAAACAAGTGCTTATCTCTTCTTGCAGGAGAAAAGGGATTGGGATGGCTGTACCCACACCACCTTTTGTGGTTTACAGTACCCCAGCCATGACTTTTCTAGTGCAATAGTTTATAGCCCTTCACTTGTAAGCCACTGCTTCAGGCACCAATTTCCTTATCAGGGAGGACATTTCTTTTAGTTATTACTGCCAGAATAACTTATGTTTAAAAAAAGATGGGGGTGAGTATTGACTCTTCTAATCAACCCACAGAAAGGGAAGAAATGGAGTCAATTTCAGAGATGACTAGCTCCTTTCTTGGAATTTTAAAGTAATAATGAAAACCAGCATTTATTGTTTGCCGTGTGCTGGTCCATACTGTACATCATCACAATTAATATCCAGAGCAACCCTATGGGGTTATCACTAATATCAACTCAATTTTTTCAGATGGGAAAACTGAATCATAGATCTTAAGCAGCTTTCCTAAACTGTCTTGCTCTAGACCTCCACTCATGAACCCTCTCCTGGGTAACTAGAACTTAGAAAACAAGCTTCTTCTCTAAGAAACACTCTTTTGTATCTTTTCATCCCAGCAAAGCACCGTGTGACAAACCAAGACAGTGAGGATGAAACGGAAGATGAAGGTGATAATGACGATGATGAAGACAGAAATGAGGCCAATAACCAAACAAGAGAACAGAAAACAGAGGAAAACAAGAGTGAGGAGAAAGAGAAGGAAGAGCAAGAAACAGAGAAAGAAAAGAGTGAAACAGAGAGTTCTAACTCAAGTCCATCATCTGAGACTCAGTCTCCACCTCTCCTTACTGTGCTCTCAGGTGCTGACCCAGAGTTGGGGCCTCAGCTCCTGGAGGCAGCTGCCAATGGTGAGAACCATAACCTCCATTTTCTTCCCTAATTCTGTGGCCCCCACAATCTTTTCATACCCCAATCTGACCTTAACTTTGATCCTACATCCTACCATGTTGAAGAATCTAGATTGAGCTCTCTTATCAGCCAAGAGAGAGCTGATGAGAAGCATATCTTGTGCAGGGACTGGGTGGCATGGGTGCTGGCAGTGTGGATAGTTGTTCTTACTTCCCTCATAGGCCTGCCTGTGCTCTTGACTAATATGGAGCTGAGCCTAGGGTGCCAAGAACTTCATGGGCTGCTATCGAGGGAGAATCTGCCACCCCATGTGCAACCTGGCTTCTGTCTCTATCTGAGCACTACCCTTCCTATCCATGCTTTGGAACGAGGTGAGACCAGAGGGTAGGTTACTAGTATAGCTTTGTGGACATACTAGGCCCCAGAATCATCCCTAAGAGGTCTTCATTCAACTAGGCCCAGAGCAGGCTCAGAACTGCAATGGAGAGCCAAATTCTCTGTCTACTCTACCCTTGACTCTGACATGGGTGAATTTACATTTTCCATGTGACCCCAAGTACTAGGTCGTAAATTGCTGAAAGGGTTGAATGTTCTGGATCTGGGTTTGAACATGGAAATACTAGAAGAACAGATGCTGCATGAAATCCTGTGCAGAGAGCGTCCAGAGCTTGAGACCCGCTGGCAGGACCTCAAAGTCAGAGCAGTGGATACCTATGAAGCTGTGGAGGCTGCTGAGGTACTTGGGGGCCCAGTCTGTGAGGTGGGATAAACATTGGAAGGGTTTAAGTATAGAGCTGGAGATGATGTTTGGGGACCATCACAAAGGTCCAGATCCATCAAACAGATTACTATATGCAGGAACGGTTGCTGGTGATATTGCAACTTCAGAACCCAAAGCGTAAGAAACCGTCCAAGTTTATGAGAGAAATGGTGAGGACTCAGGCAAAGATATGTCAACTGAATGCTCAAAGGGAAGAGATAGAAGAGCAGAAGCTGGAGGAGATGACACTGTGGGCACCTTACCGGCAGGTAGCTTGTCATGGAATGGCTGTGGTAAAGGCCCTAAGTCCACTAGAGAACCTGCTGCCATTTTTCTTTATGAATTTAGAGAACTGGTTGGCAGTCACCAGGCGGGCTCTAGACAGCATGAAACCACATGATAGCTATCATGGAGAGGACTTGGCCAGCCATATGCTGCAGTTGAAAGTACACCTGACCCGCCAGTTGCTGAGCAGCACCTTGGCTGCCCTAGGCTTGACCCAAGCACCTTTGGTGGGTGCCTTGGGTGCTTTGGCCCTGCTGCAAGTGACAAAGAAGACACCAAAGCTAGAGAGCTTGGCACTGTGGCCTGGACTGTCAGCCTCTCCCAGCACAGGCCATAACACACAGATCCCTGGTGTGGTTAGGCCAGCCTGGCTAGGCTTAAGAGCCTGGCAAGAATGTGGGGCATTGGAGCTGCTGTCCCCATTTGCTGGGCTTCGTGCATCCCTGGCAGGCCACTCCATTGTGTGGCAGGATTACTTGTCACTCTCATCCACCGTGCTGGGTCCTGCACCTGGTCCTAATTCTGAGCCACTTAGCCTCCTCCAGAAGCTGATTCTGTGGCGTGTACTGCGACCAGATTGCCTGGCAGGTGTCCTAGCAGACCTCACCACCAGCCTACTAGGTCGGCCCCTAGATGAAGACATGGATGCCCCTACCATGATCTTTGAACACAGTCAAGCTACTCAGCCCATCCTGATCGTGCTGCCACCACCTGGCCACCCTACAGCCACCTTGCATCCTGTGACTGTCATCCGGAAACTAGCTGCCAAACATGAAAAGGTTTGAATTTAGTCACTTGACCCAGAGTGAGTGGGCTTCTATGGGCTGGGATGGAGTGTGGGGGCCCTGTCCCAGCATCCTCATGGGTCTTTTTAACACAGGTACTTTAGGGTTATTGTGGCATAACTCTGAGTCTATCAAGTCACTCCAAGATCACTTTGACTTACTCTGTCACCTTTCTAATGGTTCCTAGACACAGAAGCACTTGCATGTGATAGCACTAGGTTCTGAAGACTGGGATCCTGTCTCAACTATAGTCAACACTCTACGCCAGGCTATGCTCCAGGGGCACTGGCTGGTGCTGGATAATTGTCATTTGATGCCCCATTGGCCAAGAGAACTGCTACAGCCCTTGTTGGGACTGCTGGGTGGAGCCAAGGGTAAGTGTACTGCTTCAGGATGGCTTTGAGGATCCTCCCCTACACTTTGTCCTGAGCTTGAATTCTAAGGCTTCATGGCTGATCTCCAAGTGTAAGCCTATCCCTTTGGCCTTGTGTCTGATTCCTGTTGCTCCAGTCTTGAAGATGACCTGTGGACTTGTGGGTCAGTCTATTTATTACCTGAGGATTTATTTCAGCCCCTTATCTAAACTTAGTGGCCTCAGACTCGGAACTGTTAGCCGAACATGAAAGCAAGAATGTGTCTACTGTCCACAGAGATTTCCGTCTTTGGCTGATTGTATCTACTGAGGCCAGTGCTTCCTTGCCAGGTGAGGAGCATCCCTTTATGAGCTATCAAGTCCTAAGGACGGAGAGTGATTGTACTGTACTGACTCAGGACTCTGCTTCCTCCACAGGGGTGCTGACCCATCACTCCATGACTGTTTTCTGGGACCAGTCCTTAGAACTGGGTCGTATCTTGATCGACAGTGTGGATTCCCAGCAAGGACTCTGCAACCAACCCCTCACCCAGACACTACCTTTGTTCCTCCTGCATGGTCTCCTACTACACAGGCAGCTCTATGGGATAAAGCTGCAAGCACACAGGGGGCGCTGGTGAGGGATCCACCAGTCCTATTCAGTCACCCAGCAAACACTGAGTACCTTCCATATGCTTGGATGAGAAAACTGATCTTTGGAACCTCCCAAGAGTGAAGGCAAGGGGAAGGCAAGGAAGTCTTCTCCAAGGACTTTGTTTGCAATCTCACTTTGAACTGAGCCTTAAACGTAAAAGCTAGTTGGATAGAAACAGGGCTTTTTGAAGCAGAGGGAAAGACTTCAGTGCAGCTGAGGTGGACATGATGGGGATGGAGTAGAGAAAAGTGAAGCTTATCACAAAGGGCTTTTAGGGCCATGACAAGGGGCCTCGGGTCATTCTGCAGACATCAGGAAGGGGGGGCGGGGGCGTTAAATAGGAGAGGAAACTTGATCCTATCTGTCAAAAGCATCACCCAGGCTGCAATGTGAAGAATAGACAGGGGGGTGGGCCTGGAGAAAAGAACACCTTTTAAGGAGGCTCTAAGGAAAAGATCATGATATGGGTGGTAAGGACTAGGGTGGTAGTCAGAATAGAGATCAAGAATAAATATATGGTGAAGAATAAGGATGACTCCTAGACTTCTTCTTAGGCAACTGGGTGGCTGGCAATACCTCTTAATAGGCTAAGAGGTGGAATAGGTTTTATAAGGGAAATGATTATTGCAATAGAAAGCAAGTTGTATTGGGGTGTAAAGTAGTAATGTCTAGTGAGTCCTCATAAGTCTAGAGCTCAGGAGAGAGGTTTGCACTGAAGAAAAGATGTGAGAGTCCTCATATATTGTTATTAAAACTGTGCTCTCTCTACCCCTACCCAGGAGTCAAGTAACCTTGACCAACGTTCTTCAGATCCAAGAGCATCTGTGCACCAATCTCAGTAACCCCAGTGCTGCCTTGCTAGACCTGGCTGGTGAGGTTCTCCTCCTGTCCTCCATATGGTGATTGGCCCCCAGAAGACCTGGAAAAGGGTGGTGTGGAAGTCTGAAGGCCAGGACACATGTGAGAGATAAACACACAATTTTGTTTTGAGAGGTGATGGAAACTGGAAGGACTGAAGTTCTGATTTCATCTACAGCTTCAGTTTTCTATGGAGTTTCTTTGGAGGACCCAGAGGACAGAGAGGCCCTGATTAGCCTGACACGAGCCTGTCTGAATCCCAGGAGCATGAGCTGGGTCCAGCCACACACACCTCAGCATCTGCTGGCCACTCTGATGCCTAGCCCAGGTAAGCTTCAGGCAAATGTCCACCCTAGGATGGGGGAAAGTGCATTGTACTGCAGTCCTCACAGGAGTATGGATAATATCCGTACCAATGAAGGTATGTGCGGGCAATGTTGGTAATTACTGGGTCAGAGGAAGGCCTACTTCCTTGGCTCTGGTGGGGACAATCTATTTTGTTTCTCACCTCCAATTCCAAGAGCTAGGGAAGCTAGATGCCATGACAGAGTGCAAGGCTCAGATGCGTCTACTGCCCACACCAGCTGAACCTCGTGTTTGTGGACTGAATGAAGGGCCCAAGTCCTGGCTGTTGAGACGCCAGAGTCGTGCTCTCCTGAATGCGCTGCAGCAGTGTTCACCCACATGGGTTCCTTCAGCTGGCGTAGGAAGCGCCCTACGTAAGGAAAGGCGACTTCGGCAACGCCTGGTGCAAGCTAAGAAGAGGCTGGTGGCACTTCAGGCTTTGCTAACCAACCGTACTCGATCAGGCCAGTGTGTCACCCCCTGGGCGGTGCTGGGGCCCACTGCCCACCGGCCTCTGGAGGGCTTCTTAGAGACGGAGGTGCTGGAACTGAGGCAGCTGGTGAGCATACTGCAGCGGGACCTGGACTGCTTATTGCAGCAGCTGAAGGGTGAGACCCCATGCACCTCCAGCCGCTGTGCAGAAGTGGCCCATGCTCTTTGGGCTGGACGCCTACCTCGGCCTTGGAGACCTCATGCGGCTGCTGGGCCACAGCTGCCCTGGCAATGGCTGCGACAACTGTCCCGCCGTGGGCACCTGTTGATTCGCTACCTGGACAGTGACACGAGCGAAAATGCCAATGAACCAGAGCGCATATTTCACCTGTCAGCTTTTCGCCACCCTCGTCGTCTATTGCTGGCACTGCGTTGGGAGGCTGTCCTGGAGTCCTCGGTGCCCAGTCCCAATCTTCCTGGTAACCAAGGCTCTGGCTCTGGCAGTCTCCCACCTAAACGTCAGGAGCTGAACAACCACCCTCTGCATATCCGGGTATCTTGACATCACCCTTTCTGCTCCCCATTCCACCTCCTTTAAGTATCTGATTATACCCCATCCTGTTGACCCTGACTCTGATCTGACTCTCATCTTCATAGCTTTGCCTAACTGTTTTCTGGCACCCCCCAGGTCGAGAATGGCCCAAATCCCAAAGTTCCTGAGATGGGACTGCTGCTGATCGGGTTACAGCTCCAGCATGCAGAGTGGGACCAAATGGATGGGGCCTTGCAGGACAGCTTTTCCAGTCAACCCAGCCCTCTGCCTCCTGTCAGCGTCAGCACACAAGCCCTTGGGGCCAAGGCTGCACCAGTTTCAGCTGGCCTGGGTGTGTACTCCTGTCCTGTATACATGACCGGACCCCTTGGCACCACCAAGCTGCACAGCAAGAACATCCTGATGCACCTGCCACTACCCACGAAGCTCAGCCCTGACACCTGTATCCAACGGAGAGTCCATGTGTGCAGCCCAACCTTATCCTGAGCCCCCACCAAAATAAAGCTGTAGTGGTATCAGGAATGACTTCTGGGATTTGGAGGAAGATTGCAGTATGCACAGAGTATACAATGTGGCACATGGAGGGAAAAGGATGCTACTGATAGAGGAAGAAGGGGGACATGTGCAAAACAAGAGGGGCAAAGGCTGTGGGTACTCTCTGGGTACAGAGGCCTGCTTTTAGTGGTGTTTACAAGGGGATAGGGAAACCTAGCAATAGCTAACACAGAATTCTGATTCCTTGTTCAGCTTTCTACTGTGGTCTCAGCACTTGCATTAAATATCTAGTGGGTAGTTTTAAATGGAGAATATTATTTGAAAGTTGCTTAAGGCATTTAGCAGCAGCATTGGAATGTCCCACTTCTGCCTTACCACATTCTCCAAATGAATCATATACCCAAAACAAAGGCCAATGCACGACCCCTCACTCATTCAATAATAACCAACTAAGCAAGCACTTCTCCATATGAAGTGTTCTTTCAGGCACCAATGAGGCTATTCAGGGTCAAACTCCTGCTTTCCTTGGGATCTATTTCCTGTCCCATGGAAGTTCTAGGAACATGTTATACCCTTCGAAAGCACCCTCTCCAGGGGCCTCCTTCTAGGCCATTCTTTTTAATGGTCCATTTATCCAATGTTGAAATTAGCACTTTCATTATCCAGTCAGCTTCTCATAGTGCCACTAGGATTGAACTAAGCCTTCTGTGCATACACCCATTTGGGGGATACATCGTATCTAAACTTCACCACTCCACAACGGGATCTCAAAAGGTCATGTTATTCTTATAATGCCAAATGCATATTACCGCCCCCCCTTTCTGTTTTGAGACAGGTTCTTGCTGTGTTCCAGGTTGGCCTCAAACTTGTGATGCACCTGACTCAGCTCCCCAAATGCTGAAATTAGAGGCCCAAACCACAATATCCAGCTAAAATGCATTTCTCAAAAATCCACATTCAATTTCCTCAGACCTAAACTCTTAACTATAAACCCCCATAAAACTCAAGAAATATTCTAAAATATGACACACAGTAAACATTTCCATTCTAAGAGGGTGGAATAGATAGACACCAAAGAAAGGTTGGACCAGAGTAAGAGTGAAACCTAGCAGGACAAACATTTAGTCCTACAGCCCATTCCCAAAAGTACTCTGGGTATGTGGTGATATGAGCTCAAATGTGCATGGATCCATCCCCACCACTAAAGCCTTACCATTTGCAGCCCACGTGGCTTCTCTAGACCTTGCTCCACTCACCGAGGCTTTCCATGGCAGATGCTCTATGTCCATGGCCTCTCTAACTTTCTGGAATGTCCTCTGCAGCTCCACTCACTATTACAACTTCACACATGGTCAGAGATTTCCTGTGGGAATTCTGGTCCTACCATACCTACATTGGCCTTTTAGACTCTCCTCTGAAATAGAGAGGGAAAGCCTATAATCCCACAACTCTTATATTCTACATGCTTGAAACTCCAGCATCACGTGGGCAATGCCAAGGTCTGCTGCTAGCTCAAGCAGTAGCTACTCTTCAATGGCCTCTGAACACCTGGATGGATGAAAACAGGGGGGCACTTTCCTAAGTGAACAGTTCTCAAAGCAAAGTCTTTTGAATGAATTAAAACCTTTATATCCATGTGCCTACCATGGGTGGCAGCTAGCCAATTCCTGAGAAACCCTCAGGTACTTTTCTGTTGTTCTGATGCCAAATATTTGGCTGTTTGGTTTGAGGGGTTATCTTATGTGCATGAGTGTTTTGCCTGCATGTATGTAGATATGCACTACATGCATGCCTAGTCCTGTGAAGGTCAGAGTAGGTATTAGATTCTCTGAAACTAGTGTTATGGAAAGTTGTGAGCTACCATATGGATTCTATGAATCAAACCCAGGTCATCTGCAATAGCAACAAGTGCTCTTAACCACTGAGTTGCTGCTTTAACCTCCTATCTTTTGAGACAGGGTTTCATATAGTCAGTCTGAACTTCAACTTGCTATATAGCTGAGGTTGACCTTGAATTCTTGATCCTCCTGCCTCCTAGCTATCAAGTGCTGGCTGGCATTGTTAGACATGCACAATCACACATAGTCTACTTAGTTTCTTTTCTTTTCTTTTTTTTTTTTTCATGACAGGTTTCTCTATGTAGACCTGGCTGTCCTGAAACTCACTTTTGTAGACCAGGATTGCCTGGAGCTCACAGATATCTGTCTGCCTCTGTCTCCCAAGTGCTGGGATTAAAGGCATGAGTCAGTGGCTTACTTAGTTTCTTTTTAATGGCCCTAATCTCTTCAGCAACCACATTCCTCTTGGCTTCAACTTTAAATTTTTTTTTTTCCTGCTCTAAGGGAAAGATTTTCAAATTTTAACACTTTGCTTTTGGAAAACATTCTTGCTATAAAATTGACTAAAAGCAGCTAGCAATAACCATGCCCTTTTAATTCAGGCTGCCTTGAAATGTCCTCTGCTGTATTAACTAGTCTGAACCTTTAAATTCACCCTCATGCAAAGACTCAGGATACTACTAAAATCTAAACAAGTTCTTTGCTGGGATTAAAAATGAATGGTCTGTAATCCAATTCCCCAAGAGAGACCTTCTTCTCATCTTTATGATCTCCTATCAGCATTCTGGCCTTCTGCGTTCTCACCAGAATTGCCCATTAAGCATTTCTAACAACATTCTGGCACTTCTCTAGTTTGTAACTCTGCACTTTTCCAAATTCTCCCAAACCAATCAATCCCAAAGAACCACAAAGTCAGGTTTAATCACAATAACAACCTTACTTCTCCAGGACAGATTTAGACTTTCTACCAACATGACAAATATCTTAAAGAAACAACTTAAAGGTGTTATCAGCTCATTGTTGCAAGAATCTCAATAATAGTTGATGATTCATTGTTGTACACCTGCGAAGAGACTGAGGCAGTGAGAATGAACTGGAGCAAAATTGCTCACCTCATGACAGGAAGCTGAGAAGGACAGAGGAAAGAGCTGGAGACAAGATATGTTTTTCAAGGTTATATTACCAGTGACCTGCTTCCTTCAGTTATGCCCTAAAATCTAAAGTGCCTATCATTTCTCAAAATAACACCACCATTTGGGATCAGGACTTCAACATATTCAAACTATAATATATGGACTAAATGAACTATCCTTGGTAAAAGGAATTTTTAAAAATTTAATTTTGGAGCTGAAAATGTGACTCAGTTGGTAGTTTTTGCCTACATGCACAAAACCCTGAGTTTGATCTCAAGCACCTCATAAAACTGGGCATGGTGGTACACACCTATAATCTCAGCACTTGGGAGGTAGAGATCAGAAATTTCTAAGTCATTCTCAGCTACATAGTGCGTTCAAGGTCAGAATGGGCTACAAGAGACTATGTTTCCAAATAAAATTTGTAAATAGAATTATCTACAAATCTGAGATTACATTTTATGTATATAAACAAATTATACTATATTTCTATTCCTGGTAAGAATACATACATACAAAGAAGAGACATTAAAACATTTTTTCACAAATGTCACTATTTGCAGGAAGGACAAATCAGAAATAATTTAGAATAGTTACTAGACAGTGCACAAATATTATTTCTCTTCCCTTTGAGAATGGTTAGAGGTTTTGGGGGGTTTGTTTGCTTTTTACCATCTATGAAGCTATATCTCACATTGGTAATTGTTTTGGTCAGTTACATAGGAGCAGAAAGGATTGGCTTTGTTCCCTTTTCTTGCCTCAGTGACTACAAGAGCATATGTTGAGATACTGTCTCCATTAGTTGGGTCTCTGAGTGGGATCAGAGTCCCTCTCAAACTATACTGACAGGGAAAAAGTAACACTGGAGGTGAGATGGCTTAGCAGCTAAAGGCACCTGACTCTAAGACTGACAACCCAGGTTGAATCCCTGATAACCACAAAATAGAATAGATTCCCAACAAATGTCTCTAATTTCCACACACACACCATGGCACACATGTAATACTGCTCCTTCCAAATGAAAGAAAGAAAAAATGTAAAAAATAAAAAACTCTTAAAATTACCACATTGGCTTAAATCAATATTTTGGGCTTTTATTTCTTGAAAAGATGGCCTAGCCACTCCTCATAAGTACACTGACAGTTTAAGCAATCACTAAATTGTGGTTTATTCACACTAATAAAAATTAATATAGTTGAGCTCAATACAGATGCATGTTAAGGGGTGAGTACAAAAAGCTAGACACATGGAAATGCTATTTAGATATGGAAGCTTAAATGGTAAGACTATGTAGAAGACCAATGAAATAACATTGAGTAAGGATGGAAATTTTGTGGAAGAAAAGAAAGTTGCTACTTAGCCTCTCTGGGTCTGTGGATTGCAGAATGATTGTCCTTTAACAGCTAATGTCCACTTATAAGTGAGCACATACCATTTTGTCTTTCTGGGGCTGGGTTATCTTACTCAGGATAATATTTTCTAACCCCATCCATTTGCCTGCAAATTTCAGGATGTCATTGTTTTTAACAGCGGAGTAATACTCCTTTGTGTAAATATGCCACATTTTCTTTATCCATTCTTTGGTTGAGAGACATCTAGGTTGTTTCCAGTCCCTGGCTGTTATGAATAAAGCAGCAATGAACATGGTTGAGCAAGTGGTGTTGTGGTAGGATGGAGCATTCTTTGGGTATATGACCAAGAATGGTATAGATGGGTCTTGAGATAGATCCATTCCCAATTTTCTCAGGAACCTCCATATTGTTTTCCATAGTGGCTCTACTAGTTTACACTCAGACCAGTAATGAAGTATTCCGCTTGCTCCACATCCTCACCAGCATGAGCTGTTACTTGTGTTTTTGATTTTAGCCATTCTGAAAGGTGTAAGACGGAATCTCAAAGTAGTTTTGATTAGCAGTCCCCTGATGGCTAAAGATATTGAACATTTCCTTGTGTTTCTCAGCCATTTGAGATCTGCACCCCATTTTAATTGGATTATTTGGTTTATTGATCTAATTTCTCGAGTTCTTTATATATTTTGGATATTAGCCCTCTATCAGATGTGGGGTTGGTGAAAATCTTTTCTGTAGGCTGCTGTTCTGTCCTATTGACAGCATCCTTTGCCTTACAGAAGCTTTTCAGTTTCATGAGGTCCCATTTATTGTTGATCTGAGCGACTGCTTGATTGGTGTTTTGTTCAGGAAGTTGTCTCCTGTGCCCATGCATCCAAGGCTATTCTCCACTTTCTCTTTTACCAGGTTCAGTGTGTCTGGTTTTATGATGAGGTCTTTGATCCACTTGGATCAAAGGGTGATAGATATGGTTCTATTTGCAATCTTCTACATGCTAACATCCAGTTAGAAAGCACCACAGTGTATTTTATCTAGTGTGTATTTCTGGCTTCTTTATCAAAAAATCAGATGTGCATGGATGTGTGGATTTATGTCTGAGCCTTCTATTTGATTCCATTGATCAACCTGTTTTTATGCCAATACCTTTTTTTTTTTTTTAATTACTGTAGAGCTTAAAATCAGGGATGGTGATACCTCCAAAAGTTCTTTTATTATACAGGACTGTTTTGTTTTTGTTTTGTTTTTCGAGACACAGGGTTTCTCTGTGAATCAGTCTTGGTTGTCCTGGAACTCACTCTGTAGACCAGGCTGGCCTCGAACTCAAAGAGATCCACCTGCCTCTGCCTGGGATTAAAGCCATACACCACAACTGCCTGGCTTATACAGGATTGTTTTAGTTATTCTGGGTTTTTTGTTTTTCCATATGAAGTTGAGTATTGTCCTTTCAAGGTCTCTAAAGACTTGTGTTAGAATTTTGATGGGAAATGTGCTGAATCTGTAGATTGCTTTTGGTAAGATGGCCATTTTTACTATGGTACATTTTCCTACCAATCCATGAGCATGGGAGATCTTTCCATCTTCTGATATCTTCTTCAATCTCTTTCTTCAAAAACTTGAAGTTTTTGTCATATAAGTCTTTCACTTGCTTGGTTAGAGTTTGTTAGCATTTAGGCATGGGTACTGGCCTGCCCTTTGGGTCCTGACAGGATATATCCTCAGCTGCAGCCACTAAGAGCACCCTCTGTGCGCATTCACTACGTTTCCTTATGAAAGGCGGGCCTTGCCCGCATCCCATCTCGTTCTCTTTCTCTTCCTTTGCTCTCATCCCCAAGGACCAGTCTCTGCCCCCTTCTCTGTCCCTTCTTTCCCCTCCCCTCAATAAACCTCCCACGTGAGCCCTATTGTATGGTGTGACTCCTCGCCATGTTTAAAACACAACAGAGTTACCCCAAGATAGTTTATATTATTCGTCGCTATTGTGAAGGGTGTTGTTTCCCTGATTTCTTTCCAATCTGTTTGTCTTTTGTGTATAGGAGGGCTACTGATTTTTTTTTTAAGTTAATCTTGGGAGGATGCATGGATCTCCCAGGGAAAGGGAAATAAAATAGATTTTACCATTGGACTGGGAGTGGGTGGGGATGGGAACAGGAGGGATCAGGAGGGGGTAGGTGGGAGGGATGGAGGGAAAGAGTACTGGGAGAGATGACAGAATTGGGGGGGATGTTGGGGGGCGATATAGAAACCTAGTACAGGGGAAACTCCCTGGACTTTACGAGAGGGATCCAAGTGAAGTCTCTTAGAAATGGGGGATATGGAGCCCAAACTAGCCATCTTTTATAACCAAGCAAGGCTCATAGCATCAATCCAGGGATATCAATCCAGCCACAAAACTTTCGACCTACAATCTGTCCTTCCTGCAAGATATGCTGAGGCAATGGTGGCATAGACTGGCTAAACACTAGGCAGAGCCAGGGGAACCCTGAAGAAGAGAGGGAGGAAGGATTGTAGGAGTCAGAGGGTTCAAGGACACCAGGAGAACATGGGCCACAGAAACAACTAAGCAGGGCTCAGAGTGGCTCAAAGAGTCTGACACAATAAGCAGAGACCCTGTATGTGTCTGAGCTAGGTCCTCTGCCTGTGTTACGGCTGTGTAGCTTGTTCTTATGGGACTTCCAACAATAGGAGTGTGTGTGTGTATAGAGGTGTGTGTGTGTGTGGGGCTGTCTCTGACTCCTTTGCCAGCATTTAGGACCCTTTTCCTCCTACCTGGTTGTCCAGCCTTGATATGAAGGTTTGTGCCTAGTCTTTTTTTTTTAAAAAAAGATTTATTTATTATGTACACAGAAGAGATTGCCAGATCTTATTACAGATGGTTGTGAGCCACCATGTGGGTGCTGGCAATTGAACTCAGGACCTCTTGAAGAGCAGTCGGTGGTGCTCTTAATCTCTGAGCCATCTCTCCAGCCCCACCTAGTCTTAATGTATTTTGTTAGGCCATGCTCGGTAGATCCCTGGGAAGCCTGCTTTTTTCCCCCCATTTTTTTTTTAAAGGGAAATAGGTGGAGTTGATCTGGAGGGGAAACTGTGGTCAGAATGTAATGCATGAGAGAAGAATAAAGGTTTAAAAAAAGTTCTAACACTCTAACCACACACACACACAAAAGCTGCTTGTGTTTGGGAAGTGGCTTTAGGTGATAACAGCCTTCTGCTACATAATCTGGGTGATTATCAGTGGCTTTGTGATAAATCAGAGTTAAATACTGTTTTGTATACTTTTCTTTAGAAGTGCTTTGTCCCCTTCAACTCAAAGGGCTTTTAAGAGACTATTAGTGCCTCAAGAAAACAGCAATGTATTTCTCACTTAAATGAAGCCTAAAGCAGGTAAATGACTCCAGTTTTGGTGATGCTCAGGGATTTAGGCACCTCTGCTCCAGTGCATCAAATTGGAAAATGTGGAAACTTAGGCGGGTCTCTGTGAATTTGAGGCCAGCCTGGTCTATAGATCAAGTTCCAAGACAGTCTCCAAAGCTACACAGAGAAACCCTGTCTTGAAAAAACCAAAGAGGGGTAAAAAGAAAAAAAAAAAATTAAGTCTGGAAGCAGCAGTTTCATTATTAACCAACCGTCTCACCTCCATTACCTGTTGACATACAACTCCATGGGAAGATGGGGAATATAGTATAGTTGACTTCCCAGGAGGAAAGTGAATGTGAAGAGCACTGGTAGTTCTCCATTATAACACCCATATACCTAAACCACCATGTATTGTGTCAAAGATATTTATGAGTACAGGGTCATAGGAGGAGGGGAACAGGAGGAAATTGTTTGGAGCCATATAGGCACAGTGACTGGTACTTCTCATTAGCACAAGGAAAGAACTGTCACCTGCTGCCTTCTCCACATTCCACTGTTTGACAGGACAAATGTGCATGGGTTCCCCATGGGCTCCTTGAAAGATAAACGGTCTTGAGGTATCTTGGGACCTTCTCAGGGAAGGTGAGGCTCTTTAGCACTAGGTGGCAGTGGATACACTGTGCCCTAGTTTGCTGCCTGTTTGCTGTGGTAAAACTGACAAAACCAACTTGGAAAGGAAAGGGTTTATTACATCCTGCAGGTTAGAGTCTATCATTGAGGGAAGCCTGGGCAGGAGCTGGAAGCAGGAACCTGGAGGCAGGAACTGAAGCAGAGGCCATAATGCTGCTTAACTAGTTTGCTTCCCCTGGTTTATTCAATGACTTTTCTTACAAAGCCCAGGCCCACCTGCCTATGAGTGGCAACGCCCAGACTGGGCTGGGCCCTCCACACAATCAACAAGAAAACGCCCCACAGACATGCCTACAGGCCAATCTGATGGAGGCATCTTCTCAGCTGAGATGTTCTCCTCAAGTGGCTCTAGTTTCTATCTATTTGACAAAAACTAACCGACATACACTGTCAGGGTTAGGAGCTATGGATTTAAGGGGCAGTTGGGTTATATATCATAAGGAATCAACCAAAGTCAGTTCCTGTACATGTCCCTGTGGGGAGCTCTGGGGACCTCAGCATCACACACAAAAGTTAACATTTATATATTTGTCTTGGAAAAACATATCAATGATGTATTCATTGAGTAAGTTTAATCTTCTCTGATATACCTCCCTCCATTGCAATCCCCAAACAAACAGAAAAGGTAAAGAATGAGTAAAAGGAGGGCTAGAGATATAGCTCAGTGCTTAAGAGCACTAACTGCTCTTCCAGAGGACCTGGGTTCAATTCCCAGCACCCACATGGCAGCTCACAGCTGTCTGTAACTCCAGTTCCAGAGGACCTGCCACCCATGGCAAAACACCAATGCACATAAAAAATGAGTAAAAGATCATATTCCCCTTATCCGCTGAACTGAAGAGAAATTTAGGCCCTAGGAGTTACTGATAAGTTACTGAAATGTGGGAAGTGGCAGAGAAGGAAAATGCATTTAAAGAGTTTTTTTTTTTTAGATTGGATTCAGTCATCATGGAGAACATAACATATTTATACCAGAGTACTAACAAGTGAACAGATCCTTGAAGTGAAGCCAAAGGGGGGTGGGTGGGGAGTGCTGTGGCAATCAGAGAGACTTCCAAGAAGTCTAGTTAGTAAGGTGTCTCTGCCTAATTAAGAATGCATCTGTGACTATGAGAATCAGGACACCAAGAGAAGCACAAAGCTCTTACTCTTGACACTTCTGAGCTCCTGAACTAAAGCCAAGTCATCAACCTTCAGGTTCCTTGTTATATTAGGAAAAAAATTTTAAGTGTTTAAAACATTTACTGGGAATTTTTCAGTCATAAATAATTGATAAAATATTTGTTTCCTGATGTGAGCATTATTTTTCTTCATTTAAAAGTAGGATAAGAGGTTGGAAAAATAGTTAAGGAGGTAAGAGTGAGTACTTCTCTTGCAGAGGACTCAAGTTCAATTTTCCAAACCCTCATCAGGCAGCTCACAACTGCCTATAACTAACTCCAGCTCCAAGAAATTCCATGTCTTTGGTCTCAGCCACTGTACTCACACATGCGTAACCCCCATATATGTAGTTAAAAAATAAAAACAAATATTTAAAGTGGGACAATTAGAAAGTATATACTGGCACATGGTAAGATAAATGTTGAAGCATGCTACAGGAAACAGAGAGTTTTGTGGTAAGGTGGACAGGAAGACATACCCAGGATGCATAATGACAATTGCTGTAACATGCTCACATTCATTAGCTTTAGGGGTTTAGTTCTGTTTCAGAGTTCAATTTTCTCCTAAATAGCCAAACTTCTTGTATACTATGACTCCATCACCTTTAAAACCGGACCTTTCTAGGTAGGGAAAGAAGTGGGAGAAAATGGACACAGCTCATCTGCCTTTCACTTTCTTTGTATGAAAACATCACTCTGACTATCCATGACCTGCCTAGTGTACATTGCTGGAAAATAAGAGTTTAATTCTATGTCCAGAAAGAGGGCACCTGGGGAATTTCTTCCACAGGAAAGAAAAACATGTCACTGGTAAGAAGATCCAGAAGATGAAAATGAATTGAGGGAAAGAATATTTTAGGAAGATGGAGGGGGTATGTATAGATGTAGAGAGAGCTTGGAGTACATGAGGAATGAATAGCAAGCTCCTGCTGGAGTACTGAGGAGGGGGAAGAGTGAATTAAGATGCAGTTGGACTGCAGAACAAAGGAGTCTGTCTTTTGTTCTCAAGCAATGAGAATTCATTGAAGGATTTTATGCAGAAAGGTGACATAATCTGATTTACATTTTCATAAAGATCACTTTGCAGTATGGAAAATGAATTGCTTTGGGAAGCAAAGGCAATTAGATCCCTAAAGCAATCACTGCAGTAGCCAAAAGTCCTACAACCAGGTGGCTAGTTAGAGAACTCACCTGGGAAAGATGATGACCTGGAAATGAAAGGCTCTAATTACTAGTTTCTGTGAAAAGCCAGAGAGCTTTGTGTGATTATGTAACTGGTGAGTGCTTGGAGCTGAGCTGTCTCTGCCAAGATCACTCTGTTTCTTTTGGAACTGTGTTCTCTCTTAGGACTGTTTTACGGGAACAAAATCAGGAGCACAGGAATAATTGCAGAACACTGCTTGGAGAGCTCTGAAAGGGATATTGAACATGACCCAGGTCTAGATTGATATCCATATCCAACTTCATTCTTGTCTCCCACAGCCCTGAAAGAGCAAACTCTTTCTCTGCTGAGAAAGGCTGCAGCAAGCCTATAATTGTCTTCTATTTATTTATTAATTTGTTTACTTGGTTTTATGAGTGTTTTGCCTGCATGTATGTCTGTGAACCATGTGGGAGCCTGGTGTGCCCAGACGCCAAAGTGGGCATTGGATCCTCTAGGGCTGGAGTCAGATGGTTATGAGCCACCTTGTGGGTGCTGGGAATTGAACCTGTGTTCTTTCCAAGAGCAGCCAGAGCTCTCAACCACAGAAACATCTGTCCAGCCCCACTGTGATATTCTTAGTTAACTGACAGTCCTGTGATCAGCTCAAGAAGTAAACAATCTAAATTAGCATGCATAATTCTGTGTAATAAATAACTGACCCCTGTGGTGGCTTTAAATCTTTCCTCCTCCCAGCTTTGCCTCACCTAAGTCATGGAGGCTGCTTTAGGGAATGGAGGAGAGCTCCCTGCTCTCCACAACTCTTTTCCACCTCCTTGCTGATTATTCCAGGCACAAGTACTGAGGAGGAGAGACAAGGAAAGTCTGCAAGTCTGGTTTGACTTGGTGGTTCTTTGACCTGGCAGGTCCCTGGTAGAAATTCAAAGGTGAAATTCCTGTTAGTCCCTGATGGATACTGCACTATTCTGGGTGGCCTTCTGAAATGGTTCCATCAGCCCAAATGGCTGACTCCTTGCTGCTTGTTATGAAGTCTCTTTATCTCTTCAAAATGGTCCCACAGGACAGGACTCAAGCCCATCTTACACTAACACAAGATGCATAAAAGATACTCATGTTCTAGTGCCAGGGCACATTCTGGGAATGCAAGCTAATGCCAAAGCGGCAGCACCCCACTACCGCACCGTCCAAACAGCCTCTGAGCTTTTTTCATGGCAGGAGTAAGACCCTAGGCTCATCATTCCTCAGTAGTAGAAATAAATATCTCATGCTTCCCTAATGGTCTCAGTAGACCTTAGCTAGACTTGTGGTCAGTAGTAGAAATAAATATCTCATGCTTCCCTAATGGTCTCAGTAGACCTTAGCTAGACTTGTGGTCAGTAGGCAGAAACCTGACCCTCTCCCCTTTCTTACAAATGGGGCTGGATTCTGCTAGACCTGTAGTACAGGAAAGTAACAAGTTCCTGACACAACACTGTACCATGCTCCCATCCTCTTATGACTCTTTATGTGTTATTAACTTTATGTGTTAACACTGCCAATACTTCTACTCTATTTCCTTAGTTCAGTGTCTCACTATGTATCCCCTGGGTGGCCTGGAACTCTGTAGACCAGGCTGGCCTCAAACTCAAGAGATCCTCCTGCTTCTGCCTCCCAAGTGCTGGGATTAAAGGTGAGCGCCACCACCGCCACCCATTATTCATTTTATTCTCTTCTATTCTCCTTGAAATGACCTTCATTTTCCTCTCCTCAAAATCCCAATCCTCTCCCCACTTTTACTTTCAATGAATAAATATTGCTTCCTCCTTCAAGGAGAAAACCCAAAGCCACCAGAAAAGAATTTCTAGGGCCCCACTCAGATCTACAGAACCAGAAACTACAGGAGAGGGCTCGGGACACAGCATTATAATGAACCTTGCAGATGACTCCAGTCACTCTAAAGTTTGAAAGCCACTGTCTTTCACAGTTAACCCCTCCCATTACCACTTACCTCCTAATACTCTTCTCCTTCCTTCAATTTGTTCTGGTCATACAAGCCTCCTGTTCTTTAAACTGGGTATGCTGCATGTGAGAGTGGATAGTGTGTGTGTGTGTGTGTGTGCGCGCGCGCATGGTTGGAAGCCAAAGGACGACATCAAGTTTCCTGCTTTTATCATTCTCTATCTTTAAGACAACTTCTTACTGACTGGGTCTGGTGCTGACCACTGTTGAGGTAAGTTGGCTGGCCTACAAACCCCAATAGCCTGTCTCTACTAGCCCATCCCTCCTCAGCTTTGGAGCTATAGGCACACATTTCTATGTGGTGCTAAGGGTCTGAACTCAGGTCTCCATGCTTGCACAGTAGTGCTGTTAGTCACTGAGTCATCTCCCTGGACCCCAAATTCAACATTTTGAAAGACCACACCAGCCTGTCCAGTTTATGGCAGATTTTTTTCTCTCAAAAACCCTCAACATTATACGAACTCCATCTTGAGGTTCTCCTGCTGGCATACCTTTCCCATCACTAGTTCCCAGCACCCTTATGTAACCCAGACTTGGCCTCGGCAACACTCCCGTTGTCATCAAGCTCAGTTAAGCAGACTGTTATTCCTTAAACACCCCCCCCCCCCCACACACACACGTAAACAAACTCTGCAAACAGAAAGATAAATATGGCTTGAGAAGGCTGCAGTGAAATGTATAAACCATCCACAACACAGTACTTGTATACTAAAGAAACATTTTGCATACAGTATGTTGAGAATATAGATGCTTCTGGGGAAGAGGCTTAAGAAGCTAAGCTATTTGGGAAGATGAGTAAACTTTGCTCGTGAGATGTGTGCTCAGCAGCAACACTGCACACAAAGCTGTATATTGTATAATGTCTGCTAAGGTTGGCCTCACAGTCCAACCTCCAAACATGCCTTTTGGCCTGTGTCTTTTTTCTTTAGGCCTGGGAGCATCTAATCAAATCAGAATCCTGAGACCTATTTGCTCCTAGAGGGAATCATGAGGTCTTATTTTTGTGAATGGGTAGAAGAACCTGTATCTTTATACAGCATGCCATCCCAGCTCATCTTCCCAGCACTAGTTCAGGAACTTGAGTACTTTAGTTCCTGCCTGTAGCTTTCCTCTGACATGCAAGGTAGGTACCATGGCCAGATCCTGCCAATGAGCAGCCCAATCAGTTGTTGCTTCTGAACAGATGAAAGCTTCAAATGCATTAAGCCTCTAAAATCAAATAAGCCTGTTTATGTGCCTATACCAAACTCTCCCAATCTTTCTCGGACACAACTAAATTATTTACTCTTCAATCTCCAAGCTAACTTAGGGGTGATCGTTAAAGAACAGTTAAGATCAACACATAACAGCCAAAGCTGATTTATTCATCGCCAGCTCTTTATGTTCCCAGCTCTTGCTGCAGCTTTCCTCAGTTAACCCATACAACATGCTGGAACACAAGGATTTTACATTTTTCAAATGAGAAATGGAATATTCAGAAATTAACTAATTAAGCTGGGTATAGTGGCTCATGCCTGTAATCTCAATAATCAGGAGGCTAAGGCAGGAGAATTACCTTTTGAGGTCAGCCTGGACAAGTATGAGATGCTGTCTCAAAACAACAACAGAAAGAAAGAAATGAAATGATTCTCAGCTCCAAAAGAGAAAGAAATAACTCCCAGCCCCAGTAGGCACTAGCATTAGGGCCTGCCATGAGGCAAAAGCTATCTGTAGTCTTGAAGCTGAAGGAGCAGAAACTATGGATGAGCAGAGGCTACACAATACAGTCAGAATACGGCACAGTGGAGTGCCCAGGCACCTTCTGAAAGATGAAGAGAAACCAAACCCAGAGATCTATCACTTCCAAGCCAACTAGTTTACATGATACCTGAAGTGACCCACAATTCCCAGAATATACCAATGCCCTCACAATAAACTCCTCATTCTTGAGCCTGCCCAAGTTACTTCATACTTTTTGTAGCTGAGAAGGCTCCATTAGAGCAGAGCTGAGCTGAAGGCTTTACCAGTGTTCTTGGTACAGAAGGAGTGTGGCACCAGGTCCTGGCTCAAAGCTTGTGTAGGTACAGTCTTCAGAGTTCTGAGTTTGGAGTCTGAGCCTTCCCCTTTTAACAGGTGTCCATTGGTTACCTGCGCTTGTAGAGACAGGGCTGAAGTTTCAGGCCTAAAAGTTGGGCTTTAGGTCCTACTCTAGGAGGCCCAGTCTTTTCAAAGTCAAACAAGAAGAAATGGCTGTTGGTCAGGTCCTAGGAACAGAAAACATCAATGAGCTACAAATCCTCACCTCAACTTCACCTCTCTGTGTTTCCCCAGCTCAGGGAGCTTCCGACAGCTCCTCCCAGAGTTTTGCCTTGAAAAGGCAAATCTCTGTGGTTACAGCCTCCTTCCTGCACACCATTACCCAGAAAAGGACAAAAGCAAGGGCAGACTTCTTGGGGACCCTTACCTTGTAGATGACCTTAAAGCCAAGTTTGGTCACAGCCCCCAAAAACGTCCGAATATCCTCAAAGCGGCTGCTGACTTCAGCTACTTTGAGCAGACCCCTGGGAAAAGGAGGAAGTCATGAGTAAATATGTAGACACACATATGCACACAAAAATTCATCTGTGTCCTAGAGACTCACCCTGGCTTCAGCACTCGATTTGCCTCCTCAAGGAAGTCCCTGATGTTAGTTCCCATTAGTGAAAGACAAAACACAGCCACATCGACAGATTCATTCTCCAGAGGCACCTGATGATGAAGAATGTTAGATGGAGTACACAGTGTTGTAGGGGGAAATTCAGCACCAAATGCTTGAGTTGGATAATAGGATGGGAAGACCAGGAGGAAGGGTTAGAGAAAGCAAAGGCCAGACACACAGAGGTGCTTACTTGGGCCATGTCACATACAATGACTCTGGGGTCCAGGGAGGCCAAGTCAAAACAGTGCACAGGGTTCCGAACACTTGAAGCTAGGCGGCAATCTCCGCAGCCAAAGTCAGCTACCACCAAGGACGCAGGCCTGGGAGTGGAAGGGAGGGTCACATACTGGTCTGGTCTAAGTCCTTGATCACCCACTTCACCCCTTACATAGTCCACAGCCCCTCCCTTCCTCCTATTACTTCTGGCGGAGATCTTTGGCAATACGGTCCACTGGGTGCAGTGGCCATTTCTTCACTTGTTTCTGAAAGCCACGATGATAGAGGAGAAAAGCCTCAGGGTCTTCCTGGAAGAGGCGTTGGGCAGCACTGCTGGGCCCTGAGTACAACTGTTCATTAAGGTATCGAAATCGGGCCCCATCCAGCCGTTGTGTCATGCGTGCTCGTAGGGCTCCAGCTCTAGTCTGTTGACTGTCTGACTTTGGGGCAGGAGGCACCTCAGTCTCCTCTGTGGAGGCCTTGGGAGGAACCTGGTCTGGTGTCTGAAGTGGCCGAAATTTGTTTTTGTGTCTCCGTTTATTCTTCTGCCGGTTCCGCCACTGTTTGCGGCTCAGGGTATGCGAGGAGTTACAGGATGTGGACTCAGGGCTTGGCTTGGGTGGGTCAATTGTAGCAGTCCTTGTCCTTGAACTGTGAACTGCAAAGAGGGAGATGAAAAGGCATCTGAGGCTTGATCCTCTAAATTCAGAGGCATGGCAAGTCATCCTGGCTATTATTCCCTTTTCCTTTAGATAGAGTCTGTGGCCTGAATAAAAGTGCCTTTTACCAGCCAGCCTATTGGGGGGGGTGTGTGTATGTGTGTGTGTGTGTGTGTGTGTGTGTGTGTGATAAAGACAGACCTTTGTCATCTATGCAGTCAGCTCACACCCCGACCCCAAATACATATACACTGGTACCTGTTTGATCAACACTGTCCAGGTGCTGGGTTGAGTGTGAATGAGAATATTTCTGACGTTTCCTCTTTCCTTTTTCTTCTTCAGCAGAGATCCCACCAAGAGTTTGTCTGCAGCATTTCCTTTCTACTTCCTTGCTCTCAGAGTCACTCATAGATGGCGACTGTTTTTGACATTTCCTTTTTCTTTTCTCCCCTATTTCCTTCGAGGCATTGGCAAGTGAGGGCCTTTGGAGGTATTTGTTCTTCCTTCCTACTTCCTCCTCAGAATCACTGCCAGGTGGGCTGGGGGATTTCTGGGAAAGAGATGCTGCTTCCAGGGCCCGTAATGTGGCCAAGAGATGGCGGCGCTTGCGGCCCTGGAGGCAAACAAGGGATGAGAGTAGGTATGAGAATGGATGAGGCCTGGAGAATAAGAAAGGAGAGATGAGGACTTGGTTCAGATGCTGGCCATTCTCCCCAGCCAATTGAATGAGCTTGTTGTGAGGTCTGCCAACCCCAGAACTTTCAGGCTGCAATGCCAACCTCTTGGAAGCTGGAGAGTGGGGAACATGCTTCTACCCTACTTTTTTAAATGTGTAGGGGATGGCCAGGTGCTGTTCCTCTAAGGAATGTGCTAAGGTCACAAACAACAGGACCAAGACAAGACTGCAGCTGATAGCATTCTAGGAGCACCAGAGAGGTTTCTTGAAACAGGAAGGACAGTGTCATACAGGTCTGTTAAAGATGTTCCTAACTGCAGTACAGAGAATAGCCTGATAGGATGAAGCTGCACACAGGCAGACAGTGGCCTGCATTAGGAAGATGGGCTACAGAGCTGAAAAGAACACCCTGGGCTGACTAAAGGTCAGGAACATCCTAAGGAGGTACAGAAATTCTCACATCTGATGAGGCCCAAAGGAAAAGACCTGTTTTCTGGGAAGCTGATTTGTGGTTCAAGTCTTGTTGCTGGTCCTCTGCCAGACATTTACCTTGGAAGTTCTGAGTTCCCTGAACCTCCTTTGAATAG
>CABHPH010141768.1:0-41388 GCA_902168325.1 Peromyscus nudipes | reverse complement strand
AGGCTCCCTCCCTCATCTGCCATTTATCTTAGACCTCAGGAGGTAACAGCAGCTTGAGCTGTAACACAGCCACAAAGAAGATGGCAGTGAACGGTAATAAATAACATTCCCAACACTTGGGCCCTGCGCGTTGGGGCGGGGGTGGGGGAGGAAAACCACGCAAGGCTTTGAATGGTAGATACACCACATCTGTGCATACATATATTCACCCTGGATCCAACACACGTCTTTTAAGATCCCAGGCTCTGAGACCTAGAAATGGTGAGTCAGTGGGGAGGGGAGAGAGCAGAGATAAAAATAGAGATGTTGATTGCATTGTTGCTAATTCAGCCGAGCTCCAGCCGGAGTGAGTCAACAGCAGCGGTTCAAAGACACGAAAAGGAGGGGAGCAGGATGCTCTGTGCCACCGAACAGGGTGGGGGGGACGCGGACACATCAGCACCTCCCCGGCTAAATAGACCCATGACACTGAGGCTGTGTGGTGTGAGTTCAAAAATGGACAAGTGCAAAGTAGTGAGGGACAAAATGGACGCGGATCGATGGACAGTGGAGCCCTGACCCTCTGGCAAAAAGCTGCCTTTTGTAAGGATCCTCGGTTGTGGGGGCTGGGCGACAGAGCCTGAGCTTAGAGGCCAACTTCCACTCTTCAAACACAGTATTGTTTTCTCAGGGGCATAAGGCTTACTGCCATTCCGGACTGGTCTCCATGGCAGCAGGGGAGGAGGAAGGGGAGAGGAGGAACAGATGGGGGTCACGGAGGTCTTAATTCTCATGCAGGGGTCCTCCCTGCCAGCCCCTTTCTCCTGGAGGACCTGTGACATGTTGCACCTTCTTGGGGGCCCAGAAAGTCTCTGGTGTTGGTTCAATTCAACCGGCCAGATCTTGGGAACCTACTCTGTGCTGGTCTTTTGCTTCTAATTGGCAGTAGCGTCTGTTCAAACAGTCAGCCTCTGCTGGGTTGGAAAGCTGGAAATGAGGAGGAGACCTACTTTCTGTTCCCTTAAGTTTTATCTTTTCCCAACCCCAGACTAGCCGTCTTCACACATTGAAGGTGTGCTGCCACAGTGGCGGGACACACTGAAAGGAGGACTGCACGCTTGCTTTCTCGGCCTAGACGCTAGCTAGCCTCACATCACCACTGGCAGGACTGAGTAGTCCCTCTGTAGCCTTCGAGTTCCTGGGCTGGTCTCTCTCTCTAGTTCCTTACACATGTGTGACGATACTGCAGGCTGGTACAGAAGCAACCTTTCGGAAACAAGCGCCGGCCATGACACTCCGCTCACTACCATTAGTGGTGACTCAAAACCATTATCTTGGAATTCAAGATCTGCCATTGTCTGGTCTTCCTCCCTCCTAATAATCCTGTCCTTCTCTGTGTTGAGTGGTTTCATGGCCTTGGGGGGGTCATAATAGGTAGAATGAATGAATGAATGGATGGATGGATGGATGGATGGATGGATGGATGGATGGATGGATGGATGAGTAGTAAACAAGCAAACGAACATCAAAGAACTCCCTTCCATCTTGTCTCTATTTTTTAGTTCACATTGTCACCATTACCTCACCCTTGAAAATAAACTTTCTCCTGGCTTTTACTTGCAATTTCTACCAAGGTCTAGTTCATAGCTCAAAGGCACCACCGCCCACTTTGTATGATTCAAATGAAATACATAATGTTTACCTCCAGCCTCTCAGGGCCTGCGGCCATCACTGTCACTCTGGTTTTAGGAGCCAGGAATCGCTCTCCCTCAGGCTCCATTTTCCCGTCTCAGCAAGGCCCTTCCCCTTCCTCCGGGGCCTCGGTGTCTGTTGTGCCGACTTCCATTCTCTCCCTCCTGCCTCTATTTCTTCTCACCCCGCTCTCCCAGCCTTCAAATTATAGGACTAAAGTTGCTTCCAAATAAGTCTCTCCATGTCCACTCCCCTCCACCAGCTGTGTGGTCAGATGGAGGATTTCAAAATGCAAATATAATCCCACCATAACAGCCTGCCTCTCAGTCTTCAGTGGCTTCTCTTCACTTTTTAGCATGCTGGGTAGAATCCTTGAAGCAACGTGACCCCAGCCTATTTTCCAACTTCACCCCCCTCACTTTTCTCCACTTATGAGCTGTGTCCCTTCGAGCCCCAGGATCTCAGGACACTATTTCTTCTAGTTAGTTCTGCCTCAGCCCATCCCTACCCGACCTCTGCTGCTTGAACAGCAGTTCCCAAACTTCAGGCTCCATCCTAGCCTTCTTACCCTCTCATGGTGCGCAGTGAATATTCCTTTGCTGTATAATGCCCAAGTCTGTCACTCGTAGTAAAAGGGCTAGAATACGGGAACTAAGTTAGGAACAGAGCAGCATCCTGTTCGCACATCCATGGAAGCTAAAGAGTTGCTCTCGCAGAAATAGGGAGCAGAATAGTGGTTACTGGGAATGGGGGAGGGTGAGAGGATGTTCATGGGCACAGAAGTACCTACCGCTGGGTAGACAGAAATCACTTTTAAATGTTCTGCACTATGGCACAACCATAGCTGATAACCGTTCCTTAAAACTTCAAAATGGGTTACACGAAGGATTCTGAATCGTCCCCAAAGAAGGAGGTGACCTCTGTCTGAGGTGACCAATACACCAGTCACCACCCCGAACTGATCATTATACACTGTATACATGTGTTATTGAAATGTCACACTGAACCCTGTATGTATGTGCAACTACCATGTGTAAATAAAAAACAAAAGCACGCCCAAAGAAACCAGGTGTGGTGGCACATACCTGTCATCTCAGCATTTGGAAGGCCAAGGCAGGAGGATTGCTGTCAGTTTGAGGCTAGCCTGGGATACAGAGTGAGGGTCCGTCTTGAAAAACCAAGGTGAAAACGTATGGAAAGAAGAACTGGATGGAGATGAGGATCGGTGGATAAAGCACGTTCCACACAAACCTGGGGACCAGAGTTCAGATCCCTAGTACCGCATAAAAGCCAGGGGTGTGGCAGCCTGCCTGTCATGTCAGAGCCCCACAGGAGGAGACAGGGGATCCCTGGGCTAAGCAAGCTCACTTGCTAAAATAGCTTCATCAGCAAGCTCTGGGTTCAGCATCAGACTCGGCCTCAGTAAACAAAGTGGAGACTGATGGATGAGGACACCTGAGGTTAATTTCTCGGCTCCACAGACACGGGCACACATACATACACACACGCACGCATACGCACACACACTCGGGTGCATCCACACACATTCAGAACATACCTATTCTTCCGCTACATATACACAAGCACAAGAAGAAAAATGAAAGAGAAAAAGATTTCTCAGACTTAGAAAAACAAAACCGACCAATCCCTGCCTGCTGGGAGGTGCTCGGAGGGTCTGGTTCAGTAGGTCTGAGGTGAACCAGTCACTTGTGATTCCAGTGGGTCCCCAAGTGACATCCCAGCTGCCGGGTCTGGAACTGCACTTCATGAATGTCTGATTTTCTGGATCTCGGAGAAGCCTTTCTGGTCAGGCCGCTATCTACCCACACTGGTTATACAGGTTCACAGCTATCCTGTGGACATTTTTCTCCACAGCACCATTCTTTTCAGGGGCTCTACCCAGGCATCTGCATGCTCGTTTTATTGGTGTCTTTGTGGTTCTACACATGGGGATGAGGTTAGGGGCCATCTCCAGTTTCTGTCCCCAGCATTTGCTAACTATCCGGCACACAGTGGATGATTATAAACACTTATTCAAACAGGAACCATGTCTTTGATGAAGCTTTCTGTAGTCAACTGAAGATGTACCATCCCTGCTTCCCATTTTTACTGGAAAGAGCCCAGCTTGCTTAGAACTGATATATTTTAGAGGGTCCTTAGAATAGGAAAATCTTCAAATACTGTTGAATATCAATAAGAGCTGGAGAAACCACCACAAAACATCCTTCTACCCATCGGGAAGCCCACTTCCTTGTTCTGGGACAATCTAATGGTACAGTGCATGAGAGGGGCTTAGTGTACAGCCCAGACTGTAGCACAGACTCAAAGACGTCAGCTATCATTATAGGCTGGTATCAGAATGGCCCTCACCATCGGAATGTTTTTAGCTCCTTCTAACTTAAAAGACTCTATCTTAAGGTCACATTCCTTGACATTTTTTTTTTAATATGAAAAACAGGAGCACACATATGGACTGTATCAAGCTAGATCCACGAATATGTTGTATATGTCTAAATGTAGCAGTTATTAAGTACCTGCTGTGTGAGACCATTGTCCCAGCCCCTCCCCATTTCCCATCCCCTTTATATGCTGCCCCCAGAAGGCATGGTGGAGGACCTGGGCATAGGATGATGATACGGTGTTTGTCTAGCATGAACAAGGCTTTGGTTCTGGCCCCTAGCACTGCCCCACACCAAAATCAGCCAGGTAAGGAAATACCAGCTAATGTGAGGCAGAATGAAATCGCTATTAAATGGGGGGATGTATGAACATCTGGGAAAATGGAAAAGACAATTTCTGGCTGAGTTGGCATCTGATTGCACCAGGGCATAAGAGAGAAACCTGGGGGGCCAAGGACAGCAGCAGAGTGTTCCAGGACATCCAGGAGGAGAGAACTTACTGGGCTGCGGTTCTGACTCCCTGTAGTGTGTGGGTCACAAAGGAAACAGAAGAAAACACTGTGAATTCAGGATGAGAGAGAGAAGCGGGGAGGGAGGCAGAGGGGTAATCCCTGGCAGCTTATGCAGGACCTTGAAAGTGATGCTAACAGGCACTGTTGTCTCTAGGTAGCTTGTTTCCAACGCAGAAGCGTCACAGCCTCTTGTCACACTCCCTGCTCAGGTGTACAGTCACCTAGATGGTGAGGTGGGCAAGGCTAGCTCACTTTTGAGAGTTATTTTCCCCTAACTGGCTTGTGTGGCCACCAGGTACATGGCCATAGGTCGAGGGGACATTATTTTCTGAACACTCCACTATTCTCAGAGAGAGGATTATGAAGGCAGGATCAGCCAAACCCTAGGGTAATGAGGTAGCTTTCTTACAAATGCCAGACTATGATTTCTCTCCAATTTAATCCTGCCCAGCCGGGAAGACCTTTCCCACCTGACCCTCACTCATGGTGTTTTATACGCTAAATCGAAAGTCCTTGTAGGACAAACCAGTTTTCATTTATACCAGACTTCCCACGTGCTAAAGAAGATGCTCTCTTTCTGCTCTGATCCCTGAGATATTAAGATAATATTCCGAGGATTGGACTTTCCCATTCCACTCACGGGGCTGTAGTCGGAACTGCCAGCTCCAGGCCCCTGTCTCTCATCCCATGTTGAGAGAAATGATTTCTTTTATCCTCATGCTGCTCCAGGAGAGCATAGTGGAGGGTTGGTGGTAGAGTCGTCCTCACCGCCACCAAAAAGCCGAACCCAAACCTGGTGGGGAGATGGAGTCCCTCCACACCTTCATCTCCACGCTGAGGCGTCACCCAACTGGCCAACTTTTCTCCATATCTCGGCAATGAAGCAACAGTTATACAAACGGTACCGACCCCTCTGCTTTTCGCCGAAAGAGACTGCTTTCAAAGGGACACGAAAGTACACAATACATAGCTCACACTGAGGTACAGCTTTCAGGAAAGCGGGCTGTCAGGTCAAGAAGAAAATTAAAGAACCATAAAGTAGTTTCGAGTCTGATGTTTGGGTATTGTATTATTTCTTTCTGTCTTTTCTTTTTCTTAAAAAAAAAAGCTCCCAACATTTATGTATTTGAGGGGTGTGTGTCTGTGTGTGTGCACAGATGCTATGACTGCCATGACACATATGTGGAGGTCAGAGGACAGCTTGGGGGTGGGATCTGTTCTCTCCTTTCCCTCCCGGGGACCAAGGGATTGAACTCAGGTCACCAAGCGTGGCAGTGCGTGCCTCTGCTGCTGAGCTATCGCACTGGCCCCCATTCTGTGATTTCACTGGGAACGTAAGTAGTTAAGAAAAATTACTTTTTCCCATTGTTAAAATTTTCTCTAGGTTACTTCTTAAAATCTGTAGTTCAGATTTAATTATGAAAAAAAAATTAAAGCGAATACCCAATCTCAAGCTGTTTACATCTTTGTTCTTTAAGATACTGAACCTGCTAGATGTAGTGACCCATGTCTAAAATGCCAGCACTTCAGAGGCTGAGGCGGGAAGATTGCTTTGAGTTAGAGACCAGCCTGGGCTACACAGAGACCTTGCTTCAAAATCCAGTAAATAGATAAACAAACAAACAAATAGAAAATAAAAAGCATTGGGATTGGAGCACATGTTCAAGATGGCTCACATCTGTGTTTTCCTAGATTTCAATCCTAGAACTAGCGCCAAGTAAATATAAACTTTCCTTGTCCTTTAAAAAAAAAAAGAATAAAGATATTGGAATCACATTTTTATAATCTTCTTTTCATCACTGACTATACCATGGACCCCCAAGGCATTAAACATTATTTTATGGTATTTTAATAGCAGCTTAATGTCCCATAATTTATTTAGTCAAATCCCCACTTTCAGTCATCTAAGACCCCCTCCAATTATCTCCAGCTATCAATGCTCTGATGAGATCCTTTATCCATACACATTCTTTTCTTGTCTTCCTTTTATCTCTTTCTCTCTTCTTTCCTTTTGGACTGAACTGAGCCCCGAACATGTCAGGCCAGCATTCTACCACAGAGCTGTATTCCATCCGTCGTTTTTACTTCTTATTCTGAGACAGGGTCTCACTGAGGGACCCAGACTGGCCTTGAACTCAAGCCTGTAGCCCAAGCAAGCCTTGCACTTGGCAAGCCTCTCGCTGAAACCTCCCAAGTATCTGAGATCAGAGGCCTGTGCCACCAGGCTCGGCTATGTCTAAAATCACATCTCTGTTCATTTCTTGGTTTCTTTGCTTGTTTACTGTTGCAGGGCTGGGGATGGAACTCTGAGTCTTTCCTCCTCTCAGCGTTTTCCCACTGAGCCCCATTCTTAGCCCTCTGATCCCATGGCTAACACAGCGTTCCTTTAGCATCTTCAGGTCAAGGGATGAGAGCGCTTGGAGGAGCCCCTCCCACCTGCACTAGCAATGAAGAGGACGGACTACCAGTGAGACATGGAGGGAGCAGAGAGGCGGCCGGTCCAGAATGACTCTAGAATGCTCTAGAATGACAAGGCCGTTACTGCTGCTCAGCTTAACACCAATCTCCGTTTGTAACCCAAAGCTGAGACACCACTTTAAGGGATGGTTTCGTGTCTCTCGTCAGCGTTCCCACGGGAGAGGAAGAGGGCGTTTACCACAGATCTTCTTAGCTGGCCTCTTCACCAGGGAAAGAGTTGGGCACACACTTGAACAAGGGGACATTTTTTTTTTTCTGGTATGGATCCACCATCAGTTTTCTCATCACCCTCCACTATATCCATGACTGTCACGATAACCGCCACGGTGACAACAAGGGTCTGGAGGTCCTAGAAACAAGGGCTTGGAGACTTGAGAGGGCTGATACTGGAGCTGCCCCTAACTCTGTGTCCGCCTCCTGCCAGCTTCAATGGTATCTCAGGCAACAGGTTCACGGCAGGCACAATCCGCCCTCATGCTTTTCAGTCCCTGGAGGCCCTTTATTGGCCCTAGACATATGGCCAGGCCACACGTTCTCCATCCTTAATCACAGCATCTGCCCTGTCAGTAAGAGGGCTTCCTTTGAGTCTGTTCCTTTCACTGACCACAAACAAGAAGAAAGCAGCTGCAGAATGGCACACAGACACCAGGATTCTGGCTGGATGGCTGCCGACATGAGGTGGTACAGGCCCCCTTCCGTGGTCTGCCCCACATGTCAAACCCTAATCAGGCAGGGAGCCAGGCATCGGCACTGCAGGCTGAGTTAAAGAATGGGAAAGGAGGCTCAGCACCGTGTTTTGCTTTTCCACTAGACTGATACCATCAGCATTACGGCGGTGAAGTCCACAGCCCACGGCAGAGGCGTGTCTAGCATCTTTGGTTGAAAGGTTGTAATGCCAGGCAGCGGGTGGGTGGGCACAGGGACCTCTGCCTGGCTCTTTCTTAGCTGGCTTGAAGTGTCTGACACACGAGAAGGAAGAGCACATCATTGGAGTTAATAAAACGGGGGCGTGGAAGGCAGGCCTGAACAACTGCATAGTTTTGTCTTTGGGGAACTCAAGGTGTTGGCTCATCCTCCTTAGGCCATCACTAAGTGATTCCCTGTCAACCAGATGGGATGAAATGTAACAGCCACACTTGTGAGTCCAAGAGTATGCCCATTGTTGGGAGGTCGCAGCGTAAATCACCATGGAGGCAGAAAAGCAACCCAAGGACTCCAGTCGGGAGATCCAGGCTTAATGGTGTGTGTGTGTGTGTGTGTGTGTGTGTGTGTGTGTGCGTGTGCGCGCGCGCCCGTGCACATGCACGCACAGGTGCATGATGGCTTTCCACACTCTCTATGTTTGTGTACGGGGCAGTGCGGGATGAAACTGAAGTCATGAGCAGCTCTCAGGTCATGTGCCCTGGTCCTTTTCTCCATCTTCCTTCTCTGGGTCTACTTTCTCTCCTTTACGCTGTCTTCCGTGCTGGGTCACCTATACTTGGTCACTGTCTGTTGTCTGCTTGAATGGGAGGGACCGCAGGGCAGGGTTCTTTATTTTAAGCACCTAGGTCAGTGGCTGGCATGAAAGAGATACTTGGTAGAGTTTTGTTTAAGGAGGGAAGGCTTGTTAGCCATTCTAATTTAGACTCTAGTTAAGTGGATTGATGAGTGCCGAGGACTCGCTCATCTGCCTGAAATATCCACCCCCACCCCCTCCAGCCCTCAGGCTCAGCACAGCTCCCCCTGTCCAAGTCACAGTTGCTTCTGACACAGCCAAGCAATCACTGTCGCTCGGCCAAATTGAAGAGGAAGTGAAATATTTACTGGAGCAGAAATTCCAGGGGTCAGTAGCCTGGCTTGTCCTCACATAAGTAATGATGGTTAGTGACACCCCAGCCCACCTTAGTATTTATTTCAGAGGCACAACTGGCCAGGGTGTGATTTTTGGTCCATGATTCATGAATATTCAAAATTGTTTCACATCTTCAAAGTCGTCATAGTGTCACCAGGAAAAAAAAAAAAATCCTAACTGAAATGCCTTTCTAGCCTCAGAATGCCTTGCATACTTATTTTCTGTACTTTGAAAACGGTCTTGAAAACTGTATAAGAAAAACGGAGAACAAGATTAAAACCACAGACTGGCAAGACGGCTTTAGTGGGTAAAGGCCCTTGCAGCCAAGCCGGACTACTACTTGAAAAATCCATCTTGGGAAATAACAAGGCTGAAGGAGGGAAATGACTCTCACAAGCACACACACACACACACACACACACACACACACACGAATAAATGTAACAAATGTAATAAGTATAATAGATCACAACGAAACCAAGGGCTTATTAGTATCTTCCAGTTGCTGAGATGTAAAGAGTAGTTTGTCAGCCAAACCAAGACAGGCGGCATCAACTCTGGTGGACTGTCTGAGGCAGACTGTACAGACGGTTGTCCTGGTCTAACCAGGTTCCACATGCTAGAAGATGGGAAATGGCTAGCAAAGCACACTGAGTGCACTGGAAATGTCCAAGCCCTGTGGTTTGCATCCTACTCAGTTGGAATCAAAGGATCATGGATCCAATATTCATAGTGTCAATTTGCACCCATTTCACTAGTTTGCAAGTATCAAGCAAGGCTGTTCAATAATTGACCTAGCAAATTAATCTATTTCCCCCCCATTAGTTTCTCACTCTTTAACATGACAATATCAGATACCCTGCTAAAGAAAAGGCCCCTGGTAACTTCCTCCTCAGGGCTGCATCTGTCTCCTCGCCATGCCCACCAGCCCACAGAGCTTCCCCCTCCTCAGTTGCAACCAGGTTTCTATTTTTCAATTTCCACACCACAATAGAAAAAGGGAAGAAGGACTCTGATTTTCCGGAGGGACCACACAATCTGAAAAGGTACTTTTTCAACATCGTTAGCAGTTAATCTTCTGAAACCTCGGGGCAGCCCCTAGGCAGCCCCTCCTGCAACCCCCACTCCCCCTCCCCACCCCCACCCCTACCTCTCTCTTTTGGTGTCGGCTTATCAAATTAATGAAGCCTATCTAGACGGAGGAAGTTAGGCTAGAAGACAGTAGCTTAAGAACAATTCCATGCAATCCCCTCCCCACCTTACAACAAAAAGCATAGAGGGGGGAAAATCAGAATATTTTTCTTAGAATGAGAAGAACAACCAGGGTGTTGGGGGTGGGGTCGGTGGCTGAGATTGTCTCCCAGTTCAGTGAAAAAGGGAGAGACGTGTGTTGACTTTCTCTGGCTAAACATTTACATGGTAAAAAAAGGTGCCATTCATTTGAGTACAGGACCAGTCAGGGCCACATCTTCTGCTTGGGAGTGCAGAGTTCAGGACAAGGACTTCTGGTAAAGAGTGAAACTACTCCTGATCCCTTCCCTCTCCTCTTTTGGTAATACACCTTCCCTCTGTCACACTGAGGTGGCCAGGGGTGAGATTTCTGCGTCATTGTGCAGTTGTGCAGAGAGAGCATAGGCAGGTGGCAGAGGGATGATCCCACTCTGGGGCAGCAGTGAGCTGCAAGGTGCAGGACAGACTCCAGGGTCCTCAGAGCCTCCCATTCTGCCTGTATCCAGAGAGGCAATTTTCAGTGTGAGTTACAAAACATCAACATCTCTCATCCCATCACTGACCTAAATATAGACAATGACTTCAAGGGAAAAAAAAAATAGTTGCATGTTCTTTTATACCTGTGAATGCTATAGAGCTCCTCCAACAAGCACCGGGCGATGGGGAACAATAGATGAGCAGTGAGATTCGAAGCAGGAAGAGCAGAGATACGCCTGTTCTAGAATGATCTCTGTGATAAGGCCATTACCGTAGCTCAGCTTAACATCAATCCTCATTTGTAACTCAAGGTTGAGATGGTGGTTTGGAAACAGTTTTGTGTCCCTTGTCAGCTTTTCCATGGGGAGGAATGGGGGGGGGAAATGGGGGCATCTGCTGCAGATGTTTCTAGCTGAGCTGTTCTGGTCTCTTCACCAGCTTGCGTAGGTCTCTGACATAAAGAGAAAGGCCATTTTTTCCCCCACCTAAGACTGGGCTGTGGTGCCTGTGCTAGTCTTTGACAGTGACTTCCAGCCAGCCCCAATCCCTCTGTCACAATGTTCAAGTCCCCTTTCATTTGGCAAAGCTGAGGTGGTCGGGCTCAATAGTGTCAGGAAGGGTTATTTTGTCTTTCCTGGATGAGTTCAGAGTTGGGTCCAATCTTTGAATACTGTGTTCATAAGAGCTCATACCTAATTCTTACCATCTTGGGGATTATTCATCCTGCTGCCTGAATAGAGGGCTATGCTGGAAGCTTTTATGAGCATGGATCTCTCATCACATCGAGGGACCTTGGGAAAGGTACCTGAACAAAACATTAAGTACAGACAGCGCAGTGGTATCGGCGATTAAGACTCAATTGTGGGCAATCTATCTGAGGAACAGTCACATGCCTCTCACATATTTCTAATGCTCTTCCTGTTCACTCAGGCAACTATCTGCATGAGAACAACTGCGCAGAGGCTCCCTGAGTGTAGCATAATTGCCTGCTGTTAGGGAACCAGCAAGCCACTTCAGACTTAAGCTGCCCAGAACTCCATCATTTAGCCTAAAACACAAACCCACGCTCTTTTGTGTCAGCAAAGTACTCCCAAATGCAGCCATCAATTTGTTTCTTCAGAGAACACACACACACACACACACACACACACACACACACACAACTCTGGTAGAAACATATTCCTCCACTATAGAAGGAGCCTTATCCCTTGGAAAAATAATAACGGGGAATAGTGGAAAGGATCCCAACTGCACACAAGCTAAGGAAGCCAGGCCACCAGGCCACACGTTGAAAAACAAACCAAAAAAAAAAAAAAAAAAAAAAAAACCAAAAACCCAAAAATCAAACCCCAAACAAACAAAAAAACAAACCCTCAGAAGAAACCCAGCACTAGCCAAGACAAGAAGGTAAACAAGAAGATCTAATTAAAAATAAACAAACAGCAATTCTTTTGGCTAATGGGGAGCCTTACGTGGCAAGGTTAATAGAATCTAGGCACGGGCCGTGTGGGCTGGGACACCTGGTCCAGGGAAACTCTGCCGTCACTGCTCTTCTTACGCATCAAGGCTGAGTTCCAGCATGGAGAAAGGGCAGAGGTGCACATTTAGAAATAAAGACATCCACAATGGTGATAGACACAGCAGCTGTGAAGTGCAGGTACCACAACTGGAGCAGGAATCTAGTTGTCCTGTGATGTGCAGGGGATAATACTGACAGCCGTGCCGTGCCCTTCAGCAAGGAAGGCTGGCTACTGATAGTTCCTACAAAGGACCTTGAACGGGGCTCATGTGAAGACACCAGAAGATGCTGACAGCAATATGTTTTGCTATAGGGTTTTAGCTTCCCTGCATGGACTCTTGGAAAGACCACTTGCTAGCATAGGTGAGTGTAATAAAAGAATTATAAAAGACTTGGGGGGAGGAGGAGAAAAGCAATTTGGTCTTGAAGAAATATGCCCAGAGTCATTTTTTCCAATCCAATATCTTTGTTAATTAAGCATTTTCCAACGTATGATGAGAATATGAATGGCAATCGAATACTATACCACTCATTACTAATAAAACATATTTATGAAATGGAAATATAATGTGCCTATTTCCAAAATGTGGTTATAAATGACTGACTCTGAGCCACAATTTAAAGTGGTTTGAGAAATGAGTCTTTAATAAAGAATTGATGAGGATGATGACTGCTGAAAATAATTCTATTTGGTAAGATTATGTGGCTTGCTTATGGCAATTTGAGCTGAGGTGATTGCCTCAAATATTACGGCAAGTCACTAATATAGGGAAATTTAATTGATGATAAATACAGTAGTTGTGTGTAATTGAAGAACCCTGCATCCTCTCGTGCACTAATTACACCCAGTCATTTAGGTGCTGTCAAGGTGTTATTTATCTGGTATGTGTGCACATAGTAGGGGTTTAAAAGGTGAGTGAATAAGTGCCTATAATTAGTCCTCGATGCGGGTTCCTACATACAATCACGGTTAAGCAGAAAGCCATTAACATTAAGGAAAAATATAATATGGCTCAAGTTAGAGCCACATCGCATCTGTGGTGGTGAAACAGAAGGTCAGCATGTCAGAACACCCACATCTTAGACACTTTAGCTCTCCGCACCAATTAAAGACCAGTGCTGTTTTTAATGATATTTAGTACTACACTAATAGGCACTTGATATAACTTCCTTGGCTATCCCTTTGGCTGAACAAAGTTCTCTATCAGCATAGACATGAATAGATCTCTCTCTCTCTCTCTCTCTCTCTCTCTCACACACACACACACACACACACACACACACATATACATACAGAGACAGAGAGAGACAGAGACAGAGACATGTCTTAGGTTGTGGCACTTCAGAGAACAGAAAGGCCCCGTGTTTAGGGTGCTGAAAGTCCAGTCAGGGCAGAGGGGTGCATAAACAAGAGAAGGGGACCCCTCAAATAATACAGGGCCCAGTGAGAACGGGCCAGAGAAGCACTTTCAGGAGAGATAATTTTTTAAATTAAATGTTATTTATTATTATTATTATCATTATTATCATTATCATTATTATTATTATGTGTGAGAGAGTGTGAGCATGCCACACATGCCTGTAGAGGTCAGGGGGCAATGCCTGGGAGTTGGTTCTCTCCTCCCAAGGTAGGATCTAGGGATCAAACATCAACCTTGCTTAGCAAGGAAGCACTTTCATCCAGTAAGCTGTGTCTCCTGCTGACCTAAAAGATAATTTTTATTTACTTTGACTTTTTTGGGGGGGAGTTAATGAATGAAAAGACACATGATGGGGAAACAAGGTGAAGTGAAAATACACATGGAATGTCGGCCCCAAGGGTCAGGGGGAACCATCTGCTCTGTCCGCCCCTAATGATCCCCCAACATCAGGATAACAAAAAGGCAACTTGAGTCAAGCCATGAGCGGTGGCTTATGAGTCAGATCGATGTTGCCAAAGGCTCCCAAGCAGAGAAATAGCCTGTGGGAAGACATGAAGGGTCTGTGTTTGAACAAATGGCCCATTGAACCCCATAGGATGTAAGAAGCAGAGGAAGGAGAGGATACTGCCTGGGGTGACTGACCAGGCAGATGATGAAGTAGTGTGACCCTGAGGGTCTGCAGTCTAGCGTGTGGAGACGGACACCTCAGAAGAAATTCTGCTCTTCATCTGTAGTGATGATTTTGTATGCTGTCGTAATGAGCAGAAAAACAGCAATTATAAAAAAAAAAGTAGGCTTTCCAGGCCAAGAGAGATGGTATTAATGTGCAAACATACAGACTCATAAATACTACCTGCTCTTGTACTCTGGTAGAAAAAAAAAATCTTGTCTATCTGTGGTTTATGTTAAAAGATAATGTGTAATTTATTCAGGCGTCTTAGGCTGCAGACAAGTCGTAGTCATTTTTAGGAACTCTGCGCTGGGCAGGTGACATCTGGAATTTTATCTGCAAATCTAAGAACCCTCATTTTAAAGAAGGTATCAGTTATTCTGAGCATGCCACCAGAGAGAGGGCAGTCTTCCTGACAATGCGTGAGATAACCAGGCTGGCAGGAAGAGTCACAGGAAGGGACTGGCAATGACTGGGTTGGGAAGGAGCTGAGTGAGAAACCTGAAGGCTTTCTCAGCTCTCTGGAGGTTGTGTACAAAAAGAAAAAAAAACACAAAACAAAAACAACAACAACAACAAACACGGTTTCCACTGCATTACTAGATGGATCAGTGTGGAGGTCGTAGGGAGACATTTCACCTGAATGCCAGGAAGGGCTTTCAAATCATTCCCCATCTGAAAGCAGAAAGTTGTGACAAGCAAGGCCTTCACAGCCACTCTCACAGTCTTGGAGGGGATTCACAACCTTGCCAAGAGTCAAGCTAGATGAACCTGACACCTCTTTGTGTCCCCAACTTCTCCAAAAGGCCAGCACAACCTGACCATCTCAGGCCCCTATAATGTCAAAATCGTCCAGTTTCCATGTCAGAATAATCAACAAATGTTTTTGCGCATTGGGCCAGTGTTTGAGAAGGAGGGAAAATGATGGGTTCCTGTCCTTTCTCCTTTCCTGGAGGAAAATGCCATTCCATGGACCACCACTGACCTCGTTTGAAACTGGGGACTGAGGGCAAATTAGGCACTAACTAGGAAACAGAGATTTAGCAATAGTTATAACGGAGCTTATCAAGTCCTTGGAGGGCACAAAGGAGTCCTGAGTTATGAGCCCTGAACTACAGTAGTGGTTGGCTCCGTGCTGCTGGGCTGAACAGAGACAGGCAAAATCTAAGACGGTTTCTTGTCCAAATGTGTGCCTCTGACACAGTCCTGGCCACCACCCCATCCCCTTGTCCTGCTCAGAGAATGGGGGGGTGGTGGTGGTGTCGTTTTTCATAAGCAAGGAACAGTCGATGAGGTCATGGAGAGGAGGTTTCTGATGACTTGTTGCTAAGCCAGTCTAAGTATCAATTTCACACACTAGAGATCAATTTCTATCTATTATTTCCCATAAAGTCCTTGGGGTAAAAATTAAACCAGACTGCTGTTTTTACATTTTTAATAATTTTTTTTTAAAGCCCATAGGAAGCTCTTTGGATTTGCTTTGGAGGAAAAAAAAGACCACTTAAAATATTAAAAGAAATCTGAGTTAACTGTTTCCAGATTTTTTTGATAACATATCAGTCCCAAACTCCAGCCCAGGGTTGGGCTTAGAACCTTTTCAGCCAGATGCACCAACCCGAATGCAGTAAGGAAAAACATCTCTCCTCATTTACTGGAAAAAACGCATGTGACACAGCAACATTTTCCTGACTAAGAGGGTGTGGTCTGTTCATTCCACTGACCAAGAGGAGCACAGAAGACTATTTCTCACCTACAGAGAGCCAGCTGTGTGTTTACGCTGGGAGCACACCAGTCCTCAGCATGGGAACACCTTCTCTTATGTGAGACCAAAGCTGAGATCCTGACCATGTGGTCAGGAGAGAAAAAAAATCAATCCACAGGGACATGACACCCCTAGGAACAAGGGCCGGAGCGGCTCTGGGAGCTGATCCCCTCTCTCTGTATTCTAAATGTGGGATTTGGAGAAAGCTGGGAAGACTGACCATCAGTTCCTCTCACTCCCTTGAAGTGAAGCCTGCAACCTTTGTTCTGTTTTCTGGACCGCTCTTCCCTTCCCTGCAAATGGACCCGTGTTTCCCACTCTTCTCTCTGGTCTTGACCCACCAGCAGGAATTGTGTCTGGTATCTCCTTCCTAAACCCTCTGCTTCAGCAATCCGCCTCACAAAAGTCAGCACTTAAAAACCATTCTAAGGGTTTACCTTTTGGTGCCCATACTCATGTACACTGTATAATCTAATGACTGGTCCTTTGGTAGTAAGTTTATGTGTCTAATATTTGTGCATATCACCCTGTGACCATCGTGGATCTTAATCAATAACTGTGGAAGGAGGGAAACACAGCTCCTTTATTTCTGGTCAAGAAAAAACAACAGTCCAGAGAGCATATGAGTAATTTATGATTTTGCTGGTGTATTATCCTCCCGTAATAAGTGCAACGTGAAACTGCCAATTATCTCCTAAGAGGGGTATCGCCTTTTCTGTTGCGAATTACTACATCAATAACTGTGGGTTCAGTGCTCTCACTTTCCTGTGTCACTAGCAGTTTTTCAGCAGCAGAGTTGAGCCAGAGAAGCACAGAGAACACACATACACACACACACACACACACACACACACACACACACACTCCACTGGTACCAAGGAAGACAGACAAGGAAGGGGGAGGGGTGGCGGGGTTGCCTGGAGCAGTCAAGAGGTCACAGGCACACCGTGATCGGCAGCAAACTCAGTTTACAAAGAGACATCTGTTCCATTGCTCCAGCGCATTGTGGCTAATTACATCCTGGCCCGTCTGTGAAATGACAGCCACTTATTCTCCAGTGAACCGTCAAATCTGTACATGTTCGATTTTGGGAGTGGGAGAGCAGAGGCGTGGAGGCTGGAGTGGGGGGAAGGGGTGCAGCCAAAGGGGAAGAGAAAAGGCAGGAGGGACTACTTTCCCACAAGAACATGATCAGGTACAAGTGGAAGGGCCGGGTAGGATCAGAGGGATGGCACCCCAGTCCAGCATGGACGTGGAGGTGGGACACACTGGCCAGGCTGCTGTTACCCTTCCTTCCTATTCACCAAGTGTTGGTGGCTCAAGATTCTTCGTCATCATTACCCTAGGGTTGTGGCTTGGGGACAGACTTGCTCATTTGCTGTAGCTTCCAGGGGCTTGAAAGAGAGGCAGCTGGTAGGAACTGGGGTGTAGTCCCAGATGGGCAGGGCAAGGTTCTCCCAGAAGCCTTCTGGAAGTGTGGGTCCCAGTATCCATTTCCACCTGGACCCCTCTTTCACAGGAAAGCCTCTTTCAGATACTGAGAATAGAGGCTGGCCTTCATGGAGATGGGAATTAACACTAAGTGTTCTAAGAGGGAAAATCCATAGAAGAAGCCCTTAAAAAAAAGAAAGAAAGAAAAAGAAAAGAAAAAGGAAAGAAAAAGGAAAGAAAAAAGACTTTTGCTATGATTTTGATTGACATTAAAACTTTATCCTAAAACAGTAAGAACAACAAAATCAGAATCACTTATGTATCTTGGTGACAAGGACCAGGGTAATAGAAATAGGGACTAGAGACAGGGCCATTTTGAAAGTAGACTTCAATCAACTGTGGGGTTTAGTGGGGTGCTTATCATTCTGATACAAAAGCACCTACCGGAGGAGTCATATAGCCTTATGTTGGAAGCTGTATAGAACCCCACTGGTGATATGATGGCGTTCAGCTAAGGTTAAACATGGGTCTTTCTTCCTCTCGGAACAATGCTGGGTTCTGTGGGTCACACTTACAGTCATAAAAGCCCTGGAGAAAAGGGTTACCCCACACTTCCACTGGCTCCCATCTGTTTCCTCATGTGGAGACTCGGCTGTGTACCCCCAGACCTAGGGCAACACAGATTCAGATCCTGGAAGTCGAAGTTGGGGCCTAAGCGGTTCCACAGTGCCATGGACCCTGCTGGGCCCTGGGACAGGAGGGCTCTGAAGTTCTGACGTGGCCAGCACCTCTGTCGGGCCTTTACACGGGTCCTGAGGGAAGGCACAGTCAGCCGGTAGTGAACAGGAAGCACCCCATGGAAACACTCTAGAAAATTTCACTAATTTTGAGTCAAAGCAATTTAAACAACTCTGTATCAACTACAGCAATGTCATAAAGCTAATGAGAAGGTAACTAACCTCTGTCTGGGAGGGGAGGTCTGGGAAGTCAGGTGTAATTAGAGAAAAGGGGTGAGACATAGAATGAGCCTTGATTTTATGTGTACCCCAAGAAGTTAATTTTGTTCAGTTTATAAGGGGAAGGTCATCTTAAAGAGCTCTGAGTTTTTACTCCCATCCTGTCAATACATTTTCTTTTTGACTGAGGAAAAAAAATAGCTCTGACAAAAATACAGGAAGATGGAATAAGAAAAAAAAATCTCAAAAAAAAGAGACATCTCTATCCTGATATAAATTCTTTGTTTGTTTGTTTGTTTGTTTGTTTGTTTTTGAAAGAGGGTCTCACCATGTATCCCTGACTGGCCTAGAACTTGCTATGTGGAGTAAGCTAGCCTTGAACTCACAGAGATCTGCCTGCCTCTGCCTCCTGTAAATTCTTTTATGTGTACCTATTGTCCAGAGAAGCCAGAAGAGGGGTTGATGCCCTGGAAATGGAGTTACAGACAGTTATGAGCCACCATGTGGGTGCTGGGAATTGAACCTGAGTCCTCTGAAAAAACTGTCAGTGCTCTTAACCGCTGAGCCATCTCTTCAGCCCCTGGTGCAAATTCTTGAGTAGCAGTTTAGATCCAAGTAAAGTTAGTTTATGTAAAGGTTTTCTCTAAGAGCAGAGGGCAAAGAGAGATGACGCCCTGGGCCCACAGTGTGTACAAGAGCCCTGGTTCGTGCGCACGTTTGTATTTCTGTGCTGAGTGAGTGATGAATGGAGTGTAGGCTGCAAGGTTCCTGACAGAATGCCATCAGAACAAATAAAAAGTGTTCACTGGATGACACTAACTGAATGAACACAGAAGTTCAGTGTTCATTTATTTTTGAAGCACATGAGGTGAATTTTGTTTGGGTTCATGTCACCCTTCTTTAGGACTCCGAGCCTCTCAGTCGCTAAGAACCAGATACCCGTGCCTGGTCAGTGACTGAGTTCAAGAATCCAGTCAGCAGTGGGCAGTAGCCTTCAGACAGCCGTGGAGTATAATTGGTTTCAAGGCTGATGGAGTCTAGAGATGATGTATGTTGATCTCTCCAATTTATCAATGGAGTTTGTGCCCACTTTCACTCAATGATCTTTGGTCATTGAGGAAAACACATAGCTGGTACGAGCACTTCCAGAATTCAACTTCCCAACTCTTGCTCGAGTTACACGCTGCTGCCTCTAACTCCAAATGTGTAATTTTCTAAGGTCCTTAATTTCATTCATAGGATGACAGAATATGGAAGTATTTTTTCTTTTCTTTCATTTTTTTAAAAAAAGATATAAAACACTTAAAAGTGTGTGTGTGTGTGTGTGTGTGTGTGTCTGTAGTGTGCACATGTGAGTGCAGAGTCCAGAAGATAGCACTGGATCCCCTGGAGGTGGAGTTGAGAGCCATCTGACCTAGGTACTGGGTACCTAACTCGGGTCCTCTGCAAGAATCAGATGTGCTTTCAACCTCTGGGCCATCTCTCCAGTCCTTTAAGTACTGTCTATGAAGGAACTGATTGTGGTTCAAAATAAGCAAATGTAAAGGATAAAATGGAAGCGGGGTAACTGTTTAATTCAGGGAGTCAGTCTTCAGCAACACATCTGTGCTTATTCATGAAGGTACCAGCAGGGTCCTGGTAGCTGTACTGGGGGGCACTGATCGAGTTCTACAAGACAGGGCAGAGAACACTGAAACATGTCAGGGATTCTGGGGCAGGTGGCCTTTGCTACTCTGTGACTGAAATTCTAGTCCGAAGACACCAAGCCTCCCCTCATTGTGTCTCTTTACATCTCTGCAGTTTCTATAGCTCAAGTCACACTGTAAAATACACAAAATAGTAACTACAAAACAGAGAAACATAAATTAGGGCCCAAAGGTATTCTAACGACCAGACAACCATCTACATTTCAGCCACTGACTCCGGCTGCTTCACCCTTCTAGTGTCCATCAACTCATTGAAGAACAGGAAGCAAACTAGAGAAGGGAGTTCTGAGCAAGGCGGCAAGAGAGTCAAAACCCACAGACTTCATGCAAGGCTGCATAAGCGGAAGTCCAGTGGGATAGGCAGGACCCTCAGAGAGCTGTTCCAGGAATCATTTCCAATCCAAAACACCTGCGATGGCCAATTTCTCCCAGTTATCAGCTGCTGTATGTGAATGCCACATGCGGGGCTGGCCAGATTACAAACTCAAAAATGAACTCCATCCCCGTTCCTATGAACGAGCTCCTGGAGGAAGAGAGTGTTGACGGTGCTGCTGAGGACCCTTCCCAGCTTTCTAGCACCTGTTCTGTTCACACTTACAAAACAACATGGCTGTCATCGCTGTCTGGCCATTTCTGTAAGGAACTATGAAGGGATTACAGACCCTCCATGTGCTTGAGTGGCTGGTGCTAATTCAACAGAACGCCCTCCCTGTCAGTATCTCTTCCCCTTCAAGAGCACAGCTCAGACACCAGAGAGGATGAGATCACATCACACGATTATTTTGTAATTTATTAATAATAATTTTTTAATTAAAAGAGTAATCAAAAGCAGGTTGGCTGGCTAAGGAAAAGCCATTCTGGTCTTCATTTAATGAAAAGTAGGGAGGCCAAGAGATTGGGCTGTATTAGATTATATATATAAACACACACACACACACACACACACACATACACACACACACAGAGGCAGGCTGGACCAGAGAGGAGTGAGGTTGTTGCATAATACCATTCTTATGGTAAGGTGTCTGGAGGCCACACTAATACATTTCCTTCTGTGAATTACGGAACCTCTTCATTTGGCCCAAGGACATACTTAATATATGTCTATGGATAGATACTATGCATATGTGTGACTGCCACATGTGCTTGTATGTACATATGCAGAATGTTCACATGTGCTTCTTCTGCACATATGTGTGTAATGGTACATGTGCAGAAACGCATGTGGAGGCCAAGGATTAACATCAGATGTCTTCTTCAATTGCTCTCCACCATGCATATTGGGGCAGGGTCTCTTGCTGAACGTGGAGCTCACCAATGGTGAGCTAGGCAGACAGACTAGTCTGCCTAGCCAGCTTGCTCTGGGGATTACTTGTGTCTGCTTCCTGAGTGGTGGGATTGCACGCTGGTCACCATGGCTGCCTGGCATTTACATGGGCTCTGCGGATCCAGACTCTGGTCCTCATAACATGCAAGGAAAGCACTTGATCCAGTAAACCATCTCCCAGCCCCATTTAATAGTGATATTAACGTGCATGGAAATCTACTATCATGTCCCACCAGACACTAGATTTTTAACTTTCTTTTTCTTTTCTTTTTTTTAGTGATTTCTGGAAAATATGTGACTTTGGTAGTAATCTCCCACCTTCTAGATAGTTCTCTTCCCTTGTAATCTTACATCTTGTCTCATATCATGGCGACTCTGCTTTGCAGGAGGAGGGTATCCATCAGATATTGCTCAGTTCATCTCTTTTCTTCACCACTGAGCACTCTCTTTGTGTACTGACTCAGTCTAGGGAAAGCAGAATGTCTTTCTTAGAAAAATGAATCCTAGGCTTAGGAAAAGGTATTTCTGAGAAAGAGAGAATCTATAAGTCTAAGTGTTCAGGTTAGTTAAAACCAGTTAGATAAAAACCAAAAGTTTTTATCCTTGGTTCTGGTTTGATTTTTCTATCTTTACTCCTGTAACAGGGATGCATTTCCCATCATTCCACAGGAAAATGGGTGCTAGGCATGGTCAGAGTCTTCTCTTTCTTTTCATCTTAGAACAGAGAAAAACATTTCACTTCTTCTTATTATTGCATGTTAGTGATTATTAAACACTAAGTGTTTCTTTGAAATTACCTTCATTGACTTAAGACGTGGTGTTCCTCTGCCTTCCAAGGTAAGGTGAGCAAGGGTGAGGCGCTTGCTTGGCTCCTCTTCTGACCCTTGTCTGAAGTCATTTGAAAACATTCACTCTTAAATTTCCAGGGAGGGGACTGTACAGACAGCTCAGGGGTTAAGAGCACGTACTGTTCTTGCAGAGGATGCCAGTTCAGTTCCCAGCGCCAATGTCAAGTGGCTCACAATTGCCTGGGACTCTAGCTCCAAGGGGTTCCTACACTTCTTGCCTCCAAAGGCACCTGTACACACACACACACACACACACACACCATTAAAGATAAATATATTTTTAAATTAGGGTGGACTGAACCTCCGCTAAGGTTTCAGTGTAGCTAGAAGTTCTTCCGAGAGCAGATTCTCAGAATCCAGGCAGCTTGCACATCTGTTTAACTCAAGGACACTGTTCACTATCTAAGACCTTCTGGTATCATTACTTCAAAAACAACCTGAGGGCCTCCCTCACTGGGTTCTCCCTGCTCCTCACTGGGGATGACATCAGGTTGAAGAGAAAAAGAGATAGCATTAGAGTCTTGCTTGGCTAAGAAGGTCCATCCCTGTCCACTGCTACTCAAATCAGATCCTACAAAAGCAAGGCTCTCCAGGGGCTGAAGAATTCTTGAGACACCTCCTTTACTAGAGCATGGGACTAAGAACCCGACACTCATTAACAGGATCCCTACACTCCCTCAGATTCAGCAATCACGAGCTAGCTCATGCTCTGCTATCCAGCACCTCATCCTTGTCCAACGAATTGATTTATTTTTTTCATGGAACGTTCCTTTGCTGACCTCCCTTTTACCCTTCCCCCATGAGGAACTGAGTTCAGGAGCAGATATGCAGTGTGTGTGTGTGTGTGTGTGTGTGTGTGTGTGTGTGTGTGTGTATACCCAGGATGCGGTTTCTTGTTCCCACCCTACATTGTTTGTTGAAATAAATATGGAAATCAGGCTGAGCAAGCCAGCCAAGCTAGCCAAACTGAAATAAATTCATCACTCATGGGCTCTCAAGGGAGGGCAACAGTGCATTTTTTTCTAAATGATTATTTCTGAGGCACTGAAGGAACGGCTATATCACTAATGAGGCCTGTACGCCATGACTGCTGATTATAAATGACCCGCAAAGAGACAGGGAGATGGTGGGTCTGGAGACACACGGGGAGGAATGACAGAAGCAGCTGTAAGAGGAGGCTGCTACCACCGGGGCCAAGCTGAGGAGACGCACCCAGAATTCCAGTCTCCACTCCAGAACAGCACGGGACTTATTCTGTGTGAATTCAGGTGAATGGAGAGTTTCCAAATGCCTCTCAAGGCAGCAGAGCCGCTCACGGCTGTGTCCTCAAGGTACCATTGGCAGCCTGTCCTCTGTGCACAGAGGGTCTCAGCAGTGAAAAGGGTCTGCAGAAGATCTAGTGGGGCCACAAAGGACACAAACCGTAAGATGACACTAAGTGGTGGCCCGTCTCCCCAACAGGGACTGTCTCTTGATAGCTGTGAACTGGGAACACAGAGCGCGAAGGTACGGATAGAAAGTCAGATCCGGCATCAGATAGGAAGTGTCCACAGAGCAGATGGCGACGTCCAGGCCAGGCAGGCGACAATGGACTCACAAACTAGGAATCTCGGTGCTTGGTCTGAGAAAGCCCAGAGAGATCGCCACGAAACTCTGAGCTTTGTGACTCAGTGGCACTAATACGTCATGACAGGGGTGATTTAAGGAAATGGCCAGAGCATCTCTTAGCATGCTCTGGTAAGATTCATTCAGCCAGTAGAAAAGGCCCAGCAAGGGCTGGAGGAATGGCTCAGCAACCAAGGTGCTTGCCGCAGACATGAGGATCTGAGTTCAAATCCCCAGAACCCACATAAAGAGGTGGGTGTCTCAGTAACAGGCATCTGTAACCCCAGAGCTTCTCTGACGAGATGGAGGCGGAGACAAGAGGAAGCTTAGGGCCAGCTAGTCTGGCCTACGCCATAGTGAACATGAGACCCTGTCTCCAGCAAAGTGGAAGACGAAGGTTGACACCCAAGGTTCTTCTCTCATCTTTGCATGTATGTTGTGGCATGTCCATGCTACACACACACACACACACACACACACACACTCCATAACGGCCTGGTAAGGGATACCTCTGACAAACAACATGACCTAGTCCTTGAGAACAGAAGGACCATATAATCTGTGCTTTCGGTTGCTGTTGTTGTTTGACATGGTCTTGCTGTGTAGCCCAGGCTAGTGTGGTATTCCTTTTGCAGCCCAGGCTAGTGTGGTATTCCTTATGTAGCCCAGCATGATTTGTGGTGACTCTTCTGACTCTGCCTCTCAAATGCACTTGGGAGCTTTTAAAGAAGAAAAGTGCATTTTAAAATGAGTGTATTACTTAATCCAATTGCTTCTCCTGATGGTAACACCTTTACAGAAAGCACAGGTAGAAGGAGCGGACCTTCTATAACATGTCAGGTTAGGACACTGAGGCAAGGCATGAGTTACATCAGAGACTGTGATGGATCCAGGGCTCCTGAGCTTATGGAAGACGCTTGCTCTGTTTGCCCACTGTGTGCCTTCCAAACAGGATTCCAGAAATAGCTGTTCATGTGTCCCATGCATACTTCAGCATGCACATCCATAGATACAGAGTCACCTGTTATTCACAGACTCAGACAGAAGCCTGTACATCGGCTCTTTCTGCAAAACACTCAAGCTGTTCTAGGCTATCTGCAACCAGTCGCAGCGATCTTAAAATGAGCCAAGGATTCTGGGTGATCGCTTTCAATTTCCTAAATAACAGCACCAGAAAAAGGCGATGTGTGGCTTCAGGCATGATGGAGGAAACCTGGTTCACCAAATTTGTTCAGCCAGTCTTCATAAAACAGGGAGCAGGGAGGAGGAGACAGGAGACTAATTATGAAGTTCCACTCAGTTTACTTCTGCTTCTCAGCCTGGCTGCCATTGCAAGAGAGACACGTGCTGTTAGCTCCCTCCCTGCAGCCCTCTAGGCAACAAAGAGCCACATGTCAGCTCAGAGGAAAGCCACGAACAGCAGGCCCTGCCCGGTCTTCTCATTCTCCATCACTGGAGGGAACGCTAGGCCCAGATCGGTCTTTCTCTCCTCTCCTCCACCTAGGGTCACAGAACAAGTAGGGCTCTCCAATAATCTTAACAAAGAAAAGAATGAAAAGTCACCCAGCCCAAGAGGCAAGCTCCTAGCCTTGCTGCTTCCGGAGGGGGGCAGGGAGGGGGCGGAAGGAGTCCCACCAGATGCGGCCTCACTCCTGCACAGTATTCTCTAATGATTCTGACCCCGGCTGCCATTCTAAAAGGGTGCAGCAGCATGCTAGTGTAAACAGCTAAACCCCATGTCATGTCAAGTGGTAACAAGGCCACTGCTGGTTATTTATTTATTTATTTATTTTTACAAGCACCATGCACTTAGCAGATAAAAATGAGCAGCCTATCGCTGGCCTCCACAAGTCACACTTATCAACGGCGAGAAAAAAAAAACAATGCTTTTGTTTGACAGGTGTTGCTCGGTGCCCGTGGTAGGAAGTTCCAATTTTTTTTTCCAGCCCGCCCATTAGCATCATGAAAAGGCGAGTAACAGCTGCATTCACAGGATCTTTCTGCATGTGTCCACTGGTGAGCACAGCAGAGCATCCTGATGTCCCCTCCAATAAAGAGAACTAATTACCCTCCACCGCACCACCTGGGCTAGAGACAAGCTGTGTCAGGAAAGGGCTTTGACAAACACATTTATTTGTCCAGGACCAAGGCCAGGGCCAGCGACCGCCATTCTTCCTGATATCAGAAGGGAGCCAGATGCACACAAGATCAATAAAAGGTTCAGAGTTCACTGAGGGCTCAGGGCAGTACCTGCAGACAAGGCATCCCCTGGGAGACAGGACATGGGCTTCCAACATGGAGGCAGCGGAGACCCAGCCCGAGCCTGCACAGGGGATAGCCTGGCGTGTGCACCGGGATGCTGTACTGGTTGAAGTTCTTTCGGAGAAAGCGGGAATATTTGAAAGTTGTCAAAAAGAAGGGGGTGTCGAAGAGGGAGAAATGTGGCCTTCTTGATGCTAAAATACTCGCTTTATAGTAGAGCAGTGAATGGCATGCTGATCAACATGTGTTGACATGAACGTGGCTGTTTTATACACAGGGAAACCGCATATGAATGAGGTGAACAAATGTATCATGCATGTAAAAAAGGAAAGAGAACTCAAAAATGTTCCGAATACACCCCATGCATTATCCTAGGAAGGATACACACAGGCACGCATGTGTGCACGCACACACACAGAGCGATCTCAAGGAGATTCATGAACTTACCAAAGCACCATGATCCATCTGACTTCCTTGCTCATCTGATTCTAACCTGCTCAGTGCCACAGGATTTAGCGTCTCAAGTGACCGAAGTGGTTTTCTTCAGCTCCTGGGCATGTGGGAAGCTCTCAGGAGCCCTATGCTCCAGGCCCATTTGTGAAGCTTCCATATGGTAAACAAGCGAGTCTCTGTTTATTAGTTGCCAATTCTTCCTTTAATGTCCTTCCCCTCTGAAGGGAAGGTAGGAAGCATTAAACCCACAATGACTGATAACTGCCCCCATCCCACGCTTGACATATATCTATTGGACAAAGTGGCTTTGATCATGACCTCACTCCTCCATGCCCAATGCCTCAGCCTACTGTCGAGCCCAGTCAGCAACAGAAAGAACATTCCATCAGTCTTCTGCCAAAAATGAGTATGTAATTAGGACATGCTTCCTCTCCGGGTCTAAAGGCTCACATTTAACAACTCACCTGGGCTGGTGAGATGGCCCAGTTTGTAAAACGCTTGCCACACAAGCACCAGGACTCAAGTTCAATCCCCGGCCCTCACATAAAGACAAACAAACCAGGCCCGGTGGAACTTCTCAGTGTTTGCCATACAGAGACAGGACGATCTCTGGGGCTCCCCGGCCAGTCAGACTAGTCAAACTGTTGACCTGTGAGAGACTCTGTTGGAAAGAATAAGGTAGACATCCCCGAGGAATGATCCCTGGAGTTGACCTCCGGCCTCCGTAAGCATGTGCACACATAGAATTCACCACACAATAATTTCACTCACCATAAAATTCAATTCAAGAATTATGAACTAAAATGCCAAATTATACAGCCATCAGCTCCTAATTACCCATGCATCTGAACAATGCAAAAATAAGACCTCAAACCCGATTAAAATTCACAATAATTTCATCCAGCCCCATTTTGTAATCTTCTCAGCTCACAAGTCATTTGTTGAAAGTTTATAGACTACCTATTCACGGAGACAGCTAATTATACGCAGCTGAAGCAACTCTAGAAGTCAGTTCTAAGCTAAGGCACCTTCATTCTTTTGCGTCTTGTCGTGAACTGGCTACCCGCTCTAAGTTAATAGGCAAATTATTACTGCCCTGCTTGGCCTGGTCCTGTCCAGATCTGTCATCCAGCTTTTGCTTCAAAACAATGGGCATTGCTTCATCTCCTGAGGTTTCTCGACTGGGGCTCAATGAAGTGACCTCCTGTGGGGTGGCATCACAGCCAGGGAGAAAAACACCGCCCACCAAAGGAAAAAGCTTTGCCCACGGGACCCCTGGGAGGAGCCATTTCCTCTTCTAGGGTACTGCGCTGACATTTTTAAATTATAATGACTCCATATCCCAAATGAGTCCTAAGAACATTCTGAATCAGCTAATTAATAAATCAATTGCTCTTCAGGATGGCATTTATCAGATTCACAACTAATATGAGAGATGAGATTGGAGTGGAAGTCTGCAGCTGCTCTTCCACGGCTTCCAGTAGGACCACGCTTGAGGATCCAGCAGGGCCCAGAACCTTAGCCACAATGTCCATAAGCAAAGCACATGTTAAGTGTCCATGCTACGTGGGGGTTCAAGTTCAGTGTCAGACACAACATTTTATGAAACAATAAATAGCTGCTGAGGCCTGACGGACAGTGGCGTTCCTCTTAGCCAGACCCTGAACATCCATGCAGTACTTTAGGCTGAAACAACCCCATGGAGCAGACAGATTAGGCGCCACCGCCTAGACACTGGTGGTGCTCACGTGTCTTTACCCTGTTCGAATGGCACAGGAATAGCACATAAGTCTACAGTGTCGGAGTGGACACAGAGAGTGCTGGTGAATTCTTCGTGCCCGTAAGACCTGGTTCTTCATTTCCAGGCTTCAGAATTGCTGTCAACACAATTCACTTGTGATAATAAGGTTGTCAGGATACACTGCTTTTGGTGTGTGTGTGTGTGTGTGTTCGTATGTATGTGTGTGTGTGTATGTATGTGTGTGTATGTGCATTTATTCTCTTTGTGTTTCTGTGTGGGTGCACATGTTCATGAGACTGTGTAGGCACACAAAAAAACTTACTTTGGATGTTATTCCTTGTGCTGCCCACCTTTTCTTTTGTTTTTTTTTTCTCCCCTCACCCCCAACTCCCACACCCAGATACAGAATCTCTCATTGGCTTGGAATTCAAGAAGTAGGTAGGTTTGGCTAGCCGGCCAGCAAGTCCCAGGGACTTGCCTATCTCTGCACTGGGATAACAAGTATGTGTCACATGCCTTTTGGAGCGGGGGTTGGGGGGAGATACTGGGATCAAACTCCGGTCCTTGTACAGTCAAGCATTTTACCGACTGAGTCCAGTGTGCACTGCTAATTGTCCACACAGTGACTCTTTCTCAGACCAAATTCGCAGCCACCTGTGGTTAAGGGGCTGGTATTGATAGTGTGGGCTAGACAAAATCCCAAATGTGCTGTTCATCAATAATGGAATGACAAAGAGCGAGACATGGGGTGGGGGTAAAGAGAGAGAGAGAGGGCCACTGCTTGGGGGCCAATGGGTTAAGCAAAGGCTTGCCATTGGGTGAGGGCTAGTCTGCCTCACACTGATCACCCCCCCTCCCACCCCCGGCTCCCTCTTTATATCATCAGTACTTTTCTTTCTCCTGGAGGAGACTTTTTTCCTTGTGGAGAGAGATAATGGGCCTTGACTTTGCAGTCAAATAGTTACTCAAGCCTAATGGCTCTGCAAATTACTTAGACAGAATCTAATCTGGGGTGTAGATATCCAGGGTAGAATGTGTGTGGGGAATCAGAGATGGCACGTTGTCCTACAGAGCGGGCATTACCAAAGAAGTCGGAGGACGGAGGACAGAGAGGGGGACAGAATCAGACACGTGACGGGGTGAGAGTACAGAGGGGTGCCCCAGCACTGTGAGGGAAAACAGGCATCTGTGAAGAGTGAAGAGAGACAGAAGTCCGTCAGCGCAAGAGGCTGAGGCAGGAGCATCACACATTTGTGGCCAACCTTGGATACATACAAGACCCTCAAAAAATGTGGGGACACTGGGAGGACAGCTCAGCTGGCAAAGTGCTTGCCATGCAGGCATGACACCCACAAACACAAAATAAAAACAAATATAAAGCAGGGGCTAGAGAGGTGTCTCAGTGCATAAGAGCACTTGCTGAGTAAGGAGGACCCACGTTGGCAGGCCAGCACCCATGTAAAGGGCTGGGTGTGACCGTGTGGGCCTGTCACCTGCCAGGTGGAGCAGAGACAGGAGAGTCTTCGGGGACTTGCTGGTCACCAGCCCAGCTCCAGTTTAGTGAGAGACTCTGTCTCAAGGGAATAATGTACAGAATGATAGGACAGGACACTCAACGCTCTCCTCTGGATCTACATGTGTGCACCTGCACACTCACGTGCACACACCCCTCCCTCCCCCCACTATACACATACACACACACACAGAGACACACAGAGAGACACACACAGACACATACACACACAGACACACACAGACACACCCACACACACCACACACACACACACACACACACACACACACACACACACGCAAGAAGGAAAACAGAAGAAGCAATTTTGATCCAAGTTCAGGGTGTCTGAATCAGGCCACACTGACAGAGACACTCAGATAGAGACCAAAGGCAGAAAAGTTAAGTGCAAGGAAATCATATTCGCCTGCTCTTCTCATGACTGTGTAGAGATCGCACGACAAACACTAGCTGGAATTAGGTTGGCTTGAGACCAAGGTGAGGTGGGAAGCTACTTGGCGTGAGCCACTACCTACTCAGTGGTTCCGAATTGCAACTAGGCTCTTCTCACAGCCTTTCCCAGGACTGGATTTCTGTTGGTTTGTTTTTGTTTTTTTTTCCTTCGAGGCAGAATTTTTCTGTGTATCCTTGGCTGTCCTGGAACTTTCTCTCTGTAGACCAGGCTGGCCTCGAACTCAAAGATCAACCTGCCTCCGTCTCCCAAGTGCTGGGATTAAAAGGTGTGAGCCACCACCGCCTGGCTAGGGCTGGATTTCTTGTTTCCTCTTTTGTAAACTTTACGGTGGGTGGCAGAAGATAGTTTTGCGAATACCCCTATCTCCTTATGCCTTATAGTATGCTAATTCGGAGATAGACACTGAATAAACACACAGGTCATTTCCAAAAGGATTTTTATTTGCTCGACAGATTGAATCTGTGCACTTGTAAAAACTGGTTAAGTAAATCCTGAGGCAGAGGCAGGTTTAGCAGGGCAGTGTTGCTCTTTAATCCCTTCGTCTGGAAGACAGCTTTTAGGGTGTGAGGAAACCCCAACATCTATATCATAGAGACTTCACAGATCTTGAAATGCTCCAAGCACTTTTTCACAGTTATTTAAAGAGCTTGACAGTGACGGCAAGTTGGGGAGCTGGAATGCTCTCTCCTCCATTCTAAAGATGACGATGTGTGCAAGTCTGCTTGATCATTTGGTGCCTTGATTTCCCTTCCTGCATGCTGCCAAGGAACTCTGCCAACAACATCACGATTGTAATAAGCTAGCCCAACACTGTATTTTTAGTTTACCTGCCAGACTCTCTCACCAAACTAAAATTTGCTTTTTTCCCCTTTTTATTTATTAATTTTGTGTCTGTAAGGATGATCTACAAGAAACAGTTTAAACAGTATCTCCGATGTAAGTGTGTATCTAAAAAAGAGTCACTGGGTTATATGATTTGGGGTGGCAAATGGAGCTTCTCCCTGCAGTGTTTATGATTTCATTTGTGTATGCCTTGTAGGCATGCTTGCAGAGGCAGAACAGGATGGCAGGCGTTTTTCTCTAGAGCTATCCCTATTATTGCCTTGAGACAGGGTCTCTCGTAGAGCTGGAAGCTTGGCTTTTTGGCTATGCTGGCTGGCCAGTAAGTTCTGGGGAATCCACCTATCTTCTCTCCTCCCCCAAGCACTGGGGCTGCAGGCATGCACAGCCATGGAGAGTTTCTCATGTGGGAGTTGGGGATTCCAATTCAGGTCTTACTCTCACCACTGAGTCATCTCTTCATCCCCCATTCGCCTTAAAAACACAATCCCCTGCATCTTTGTCTCTGGCTTCCTCCATGCCTAAAAATACTCACTGCTCACTGTTACTGAGAGATCCGGTAATCTAGAAAATCAAGATGATTCATTTTGACATTTGGGCGCGCAAGTGCGCAGGGGGTGGGGGTGGGGTGGGGACCCTGGATGAGTTTTCCATGTCCCACTCAGCTCTTTGATAAGTATAGTGGTTGGAGGGTAGGGAGACCCCAAAGTGGTATAATGAAACCGGAGGACGGATCTGCTCCTTTTCACATCATTCCAGAAGATTTTCACAGTTCACACCGAGGATTTTCTGCATCTATGAAAAGGCAGGCCAGAGACGGAATAATGGGATTGAGCTGTTTCTGACTTGCAAATGGTACACACCGCACCACTCCAAGACTCCGTCATCTCACCACCCCCTCCTCTCTCCTCCATCATTCAGGGTGTGTGAAATTACAACATTAAAGAAACAACGCATGCTGTTCTTCCCTTCTGGGTCAGTATGGGTGGCTGTTAGTTGTGGCAGGTGAAGAGCGGGATACAGGGGGCAGGGGCTGGGGGCAAGTTCACGCACCGATTCGGTCTACTGCGGAAATCATGGAAGCAGTTTGCGGTGGAGCCCGCAAGAGTCCCAAGTGCAAATTTCACACGCATTTCCAGGTGTCAGGGAGCTATCAGATGGACTCTGAGCCTGCACACCAAGCCTTTTAACTGTGATTTAGGGAACTGGAAACTGATGAAGGCACAGAGCAGCGGCTGGAAGATGAGTGCAGGGGCGAACACAACAATTAAACCCAGGAGCAGAGTCTTCAAAGACGCCGAATACAGTCTTTACCTAGTTACTGGGACAGTCTAGGATGGCTCCATTGTTGTGAAGCATCTGACTGGAAAGCCAAGCTAAGTTCCTCTTGGAGAAACAAATGACTAGGGCAGCAAGGGTCTCTCACAAAGCAAGGGGGCCTCACCATCCAGAAACCTGACGGCGTGGGACCCAAGAAATAGAATTTGGGGTAGTTTGTTTGTCTGTCTGTTGATTTGAGAGGATGCCTGATCTGGGCAGGGGAGGGAGTATGGTAGGGTTTTCCAGTCTTATCCATTTGATCCGTTTTCCTCTTAAGCATGAACGTTAGTAAATTATATATCGTAAGTGACCCTGGGGTGTGCAATCCCTTCTCTTTCAATACACTTTTCCATCCCGACAAGGAGCGTCAGTGGCTTGGAATAATCCTCTTCAATTGACAAAGGAAGCCCCAATTTCTAAGTTTTTAAACCATTAGTGGCTGATCAGTTGTAACAAATACGCCGCCACTACCGCTGCTGCACCTAATGATTGAATTTTAAATATTCATGATGGATGGCTGTCTGTGTGTGCGCGGAAATGACAGCTTCGACGGCTGCTTCTCACCAGGGCACCCTTACAGCAGAGGCAGAAGCAGCATATGTCAGATGTTTTTTTTTTTTCCTGGCTAAATATTCCAGCCATTAAAAAAATTATTCTATCGTATAGCTACAGCAGCATTAGCGTGTGAGATCTATGCATCTACACATACAACACCACAGAAATGGAAAGAATCCATTCCCTCCCCCGAACTCCAAATGGCCTTTTAATGACTGAGAAAAAGCATTGAGCGTACCAGCAATCCTGGCAGTGGCTATTTTGGAGTACTGTGATTTTTGGTGATTTAAATTTTCCTATTTTTACTTATCTGTTCTAAAAAAAAAAAAATCCTCTACTAAACAACACAATTGTTTGTAATAAGATAAAAAGTTCATCAGAAAAAAAATCCCAAGCTAAACAAAATCACAATGTCATAATCAAATCCTGATCCAATAGAGAGATTCTTAAGAAATATGTACTCACAGTTTATAGTTATTATGAAAAGTAAGTTGTATCTAAGTTTTAGCTCTGAGATAGGCTACAAGTGAGGTTTTTATTCTTCTTCAAGATAAGAGAAGACAACCAGTTTTTGGAGGAATTCAATACAGAGGATATAGTCATTAGAAAAGGAACACGTAAAATATGCATATGTTGCAAAATGGCATTATACTAAATGTATTCTTTGGTTACTATTTGTGGCTCAGATTATAAACAAGTAAGAAGAATGACCCGGGTTACAGCCTGAGGGCGAGCCCCTAAGACAGCCATTTTCCCTTGTCTTCTTCTTAGCAATTCCTACGGCTCCTTTGCAACCTCCTTCAGTCGTCTTCTCCCCGACGCTTACATTACACACTGTGGACCGGTGCTGTTTCCTGACTGTGCACTTAGATCCCCTGATTTTCAAATGGATTCATGGTTAACAGTATATATGGCCATCCTCATCACAGAAAAGGGGTTGGCGGGGGGCAGGGGCCAGCACAGATATCGCAGTGAGCAAAGCTCTATACACTCAAATTGCTCTGTTATATTTATTCCTCTATAATAGGGACTGATGAGCTTTCGAGACCAGGAACTAAGTGGTTAAGAGGAAAACAGTATTAACTGCTTGCCTAGGATCAGTCCCTAGGGTTGTCAGCAGAAAAGGATTAGGGTAAATACATTGGAAGGAAGGCTCAGCTTCTATAACACAGATGGGGAAATCAGACAAGAGCTGACCCCACGGCTGGTCCTTAGGTGCACCATGGGTACGGGCTGGGCTTGCATCACCAGTTTGTTTGAGGTAAAAGGAAGCAAAAGCAAAGTTGGGGATGAAGAAGGCAAAAGGAGCCTCCCCCGGAGAGGGGGGGGCGGGGGAGGGACCAACAACTTCAGATCGTGAATGCGAAACAGCTCGCATGTAATGCTGCTGCACTTGCCTGCTACACCAGCCTGAACGACTAGTTAACCCAAGTGAAAATGTCATTTGTTACGTTGGCTCCACCTTATCAAAATAGTCCTTAATGCTGCATTGGTGTTTCAGGGTATTTCCTGGAAATGTTACATGAAATTCAGAAGAATCATTTTTCCTATAGTTGTTACCATTTTCAATAATATTTGGTCTTGTTTCATAAAGCATGCACCCCATGACCTACATCTGATTTATGGGAAAATTATATTGATATTGCTAACCATCTCTTTAGTCTGTTTAAGATTTTCACTTGTCACCAGGCGGTGGTGGCACATGCCTTTAATCCCAGCACTTGGGAGGCAGAGGCAGGAGGATCTCTGTGAGTTCGAGGCCAGCCTGGGTTACAGAGTGAGTTCCAAGAAAGGCTCCAAAGCTACACAGAGAAACCCTGTCTCAAAAAAACAAAACAAAAAACCCAAAAAACAAACAAACAAACAAACAAAAAAAAGATTTTCCCTTGACTAATAGCCAGTTTTACTTACGTTGCATATATCCCTCCTTGAATCAATTTGTAGCTAGCTAGTTAGTTATGCCATGCCTGGGACCAGAATAGCACAAATAAATAAAATTTTCAAAATGAAAGTGGTATTTTATGAAATCTGAGCCCTGCAGAATTCTGTATAAAAGAGTTAAATGAACATTTAGACGAGAGCAAAATAGTTTCAAGACAACTTCAAGGTGTTATTACTGTCTTAGCACTCTGCATCTGGCTAGTCTCACTGTGTAATTAAAGCAACCAGATGTCCTGACTTGTCAGGACCCTTTTGGCATTCAGTAGTTGTTTTGGCGAACCCTTTGGTTAAGGCTCCCTTTCATCCTCAAAGGTGTCCTGGTTTGGGTCATACATTCCATGTCTTGGCCATGGCTTTACTACTGGCTCTTAAGATGGGCTAAGCTGGGTCTCCAACACCTGCCTGGTACAAGTGCATCCCTCAACCTTATATATTGTCTTTGCTCCAAAAGGGACTAATGACAATAGAGGTGTGTGTGTGTGTGTGTGTGTGTGTGTGTGTGTGTGTGTGAGAGAGAGAGAGAGAGAGAGAGAGAGAGAGAGAGAGAGAGAGAGAGAGATTACAAGCTAAAGGCTAATGTCAGATGTTATCAGTTTCCCTCCACCTTATTTTTGAGACAGGCTCTCTCTCTGAGCCTGGAACTCACTGATTAATCTAGACTTTCTGGCCAGTGAGCTTTGGGTATTAACCACCTGTTTCCTGTCCTCATCAGTGCTGGGATTACAGACACGAGCCCTCAAGGCAGGATTTGATGTGGGTGCTCGGGACCCACACTCATGTTTTTATGGCTGTGTGGCACCTGAGCCATCTCCCCAGTGCCTGAGAGAAGAGAAGAAAGTACAGACCCCTGCCAGGGTAGAAGGATCATTTTGTAAGATAAAGAGGGAACACTCTACCAAGGCATGGGATATGGCTGATCCTAGAGATCACCTATATCCTAGGGACTTCTTTCCAAAAACTGAGAAGGAAGTTTATACATTTCTTTTTGGAGTCTTCATGATGACTTCATTGACAACTTAGGTCCTGGACCCTTCACTAACTATTCTCTTTTCAAGCACTCGGTACCTTCTCTCTGAAGGTTCCGGTGCTTTCATACCTTACCACCTCTCCCTGGGGCTCTTGGAAGTACAAGAACCAGGGTGGAGAAAGAGTGTTTCAGGTACAGTGTGACTTCTTGTGGACGAGTTTATTGATGCATGGTCTGTGCTGGCGGGCACGGCTTGTTTGACATCAGAGGGTTGATGCGCCATTTAGACTGACTTTTTCTGAACTTTGAGACTTTTCAAAGAAAGGCCATTTTACTTTGGTTTTGAAAATCTATTTATATGGTCAGTGCCCCAAACTATAAACCTTGTATATTAGAGAAAAAGATGGAAGAAAAGGAACAGGAAGAGAAACCACTAAACTGTGTAAGAATACAGAATGTCTGCGGGCTTTTTCTTCTTCCCAAATGCTGAATCCCTGTTTATACTTAGCAGGAAGAGAAGCCAGGAACAGTGGCAGGCCTATTATCCTAGCCCTTGGTAGGCAGAGGCAGGAGGATAGCTGGGAGTTCATGATCAACACTGGCTCTACAGCAAGAGCTGATCTCAAAAACAAAACAAACACAAGGAAGATAACGAACAGCACCAGCTGTGCTGTTCGAGGACTTGGGAGTGGTGCAGGGGCTGAGTGCTTGGCAGCACCGGCTCCGTGCTGGTTTTGATCTCTAGCCCCGCAAAACACCCAACCGACAAAACCCCAAACGAACTTGAGCTTGGGTGAGTGCATGGCCGAGGCTCTAAAGTAGAGAGTGGATTTGTGGACACGGCTTCTTGGGGAGGCATCCTTACAAAGGACATAGGAGAATATGGCCACATTGGTACCCTGGGCAGTGGAGTCTGTAGGAAGATACTCTCCTATGAAAATCACGGCCACCCATGAGTGGCTGAGTACTCAAAGGATACTTCTACTTGGAAACGGACCTGAGCATTCTCTTGAGTATGCAGCTGAGTGGCCACCGATGGGAAGTGAGACATGAGAGCTGCCCTTCCACACGCTCAGCTTTCCCTACGGGAACCAACACCTGAGGCAGCCATCTTACAGAGAGGGAAGGCCGAATTTGCTCACTGTGGCTGTGGGGAGGCAGCATGCTGCGGAGGACATGCGCAACCCAAGGACATCACTTGACTCGAGACCAGAAAGAGAGAGAGAATGGCGGTAAGGTCCCATAGTCACCTTTGTGTAGCTAGAGTTTTCCTGCCTGGCCCACAGTCAGGACAAATCTCTCTCACCTGCCAGTCCCACAGCTGCTCAGACCCAACCAAGTAAACACAGAGACTTATATTGCTTTCAAACTGTATGGCCATGGCAGGCTTCTTGCTAACTGTTCTTATATCTTAAATTAATCCATTTCTATAAATCTATACCTTGCCACATGGCTTGTGGCTTACCGGCATCTTCACATGCTGCTTGTCATGGTGGCGGCTGGCAGTGTCTCCTCAGCCTTTCACTTCCCAGAATTCTCTCCTCCTTGTCCCGCCTATACTTCTTCCTGCCTGACTACTGGCCAATCAGTGTTTTATTTATTGACCAATAAGCAACATGTTTGACATACAGACCATCCCACAGCACCTTTGAGATAAGAGTCATCTACTAGGCCCCATCCCTTAAAAGTCCCAACATTTCTGCAAAGCATCAGTCTGGGACCAAGCCTTTACAAACAGGCTTTGGGGACACTTACGAGACATACTATAGCAGTTAATTTTCTTTTTCCCTCACCTCCTGCCCCTCCCCGACCCTTTTTTGGGGGGGAGTGTCTCATGTAGCCAGGCCAGCCTTGAAATTACTATGTATCAAAGGATAACCTTAAACTCCTGATCCCTCTCTTCTCCCAAGTGTTGAGATTACAGGCATGCATGTAAAGCCTTGTTTATGAGGTGCTGGGGACCAGACCCAGGACTTCCTGCTTTCTAGGCAAGCTCTGTACCACCCAGGCTATAGCACCTGCTCCCAGGGGCAAACTACAGCGGTTTCCAAATGTATGCTTTCTCTCCAAAAAAAGCCCTGGAGTTCAAAGACCCTGAGTACCCTGAAGCTTGCTATTAATTCCAACACGAGCATTACTACAATTGCGATCTCAACTGGTTTTTTTTGTCCGCTAGATGAGCCACAACAGGACACCAGAGATTTATAACTACCAGTCCAGGAATCGGGTGTGAAAGAAGCACAGTCTGGAACGATGGGGAACATTTTGGACCATGTATCTGGCAATGCTAAAGATCATTCAATAGGGCTTTTTATACCTTAGATAAAAAAGCTCCCTGAAAACTCTGGGAGGCAAAGTTCCCCAAGACTCCTCTACCGATCAACTTATGCCTGTGTCATATCCACAAAACAGAATGTGAAGGATGCAGATAGCGCTCTTGGTCTGAGGCAATGGGAAATCTGCATGGGTAGCTTGGTTTCATTCCCAGGGCCCAGGAAGTGTTGGAGGACTAGGTATTTTTGGTTGTATGGAACTTTCCTTATTTCTGGACTGTTGATGATCCATTCCAGAAACTCCACATCTGCCGCTGAAGCAGCCTGGTTAATTCTCTCAGCTTTCCTTGTAGACTTAACTCTTGAGACTAGACACTACGCTAGAGTTTTTGTCTTATTCTGTCCTTTGTTAGTGTGATAACCTTGGGAAAGTCTTGTGCTCTCTACCATGGGCCTCATCCCCCCCCCACCGTGTGTGTGTGTGTGTGTGTGTGTATGTGTGTGTGTGTGTGTGTTTGTGCATGTGGAGGCGGGAAGTCAACCTTGGGCGTCTTCCATTACTGCTCTCCATCTTTTGAGGCATAGTCTCTCACTGAAGCCAGCGCTCACTGACTGGCTAGATCAGCTGGCCCCTGAGCTCTGGAGACTCAGGTGTCTCTGTGTTATCCAGTGCTAGGCTTACAGAAGTGTGACCACACCCAGATTTTATGTGAGTTTTGGGAATTTGAACTCAGGGCTGCAGGCCTGCACAGCAGCAGGTACATTACCGACTGGACTATCTCCCCGACCCTCCTTTATATTTTCTTATTTACAAGAAGTAATATATGTGTAAATTAGTTACTAATAGGAATGCACATTGCACAAGTTATTACAGAACTCCACATTCCAAGAAACTATGGCTTCTCATTTCTGATTATAGTCTACATACAAGAGATAGACTTTGAATCTGTATTTAAGTCCCATCAAGTTCAAACGGTGCCAGCTCCCCTTCACATAACAGTTAAAAAATCAAACTAACAATGAACTCACCTTGCTAAGGATACTTGTGTGTCCAGGGAGGGGACAGACACACCTTATCTTCCCAAACAACATGGAGGCTGAGGAGGTAGGGTCCTGAGGGTGTGCTTGCTGAGTGTGATGGGGATGAAAGATGAAGAATGCTTCAGAATTAGGAAGATGCCTGGGAGGCTCCCAGAAGACAGAGTGTGAAAGGCTGAACTCAAGAACACAAAAGACCCCTCAGGAGGCTCCTGATCATCTTGATTCATTGTTCAGGTAAGCCGAGGAGAACTGGGAAGGTCACATGACCCTGGCAAGTTGATTCACTTGCTGAGGTCTTTAAACACCACAGTTGGAAAGTTAGAAGATGCTGAGCAGAGAAGGGAAGGCAGTACCCATCTCAGGCTTGAGAATAGAGTGATGTCTACACGGCTTTGGTTCGTTGTCTGACATATGGTCTGCACTCCAGAGTTATCAGTGGTGTTGCTACTAATTCATGCTCGGCTCCCAGTGAGTAAACTACAGGCCGGATGGGAATCAAGCCTGCTTCACATCCATAGAGATCAAATGGCTAGAAAAAGTATGGACTGTAAGCCTGATCATTCAGCCATGACTAAAATAAATGTCCCAAACTTATACTAACCCTTGATGTTCATGTGGCCCAGGGATGGGCATGTGGTGACAGACAGTATGTGCTCCCAGAGCCCTCCCAGGTCTACAGGATCAATTACATTAAATGGCAGACCATTCTACAGAACAATCTCTTCCATGGTCCTTGTCACCATCAGAGACATTGTCATGGACAAACCCATGTAAATGACTCACTGGTCCAGGAGTGGCAACAGAGGAGGGCCAAATCAGAGTCCCCGGATCAAGAAATCTATGACTCAAGGGATCACCGTGCAATGTCACTTAGAGTGAGTGCTTTTGAGAGAGCGAGGCCACTCCTGTGCTGCGTGCTGGGGAGTATGTGGGTTACCTGAGGGTTTATCTAGATGCCAGCTGTCACATAAGTTATTCTGGTAGAACGACCTGCTGTGTTGCTGGCTCTAGCCTAGGTGGGGAATCATAGACTTACCCTAGGACATATGGTCATGGCTCTCAATCTCCCTCCACAGCCTTCTAACATTTGCTAACTCATCTATGCGCTCTCGCCCAGAAGAAAGGGAAATCAAGCTTGCTTAATCACAAACCTCCATCTACATTCAATTTAAATCAATGGATCTGAGCCTGGTAGCTCTGCATCTTAGGGGCTTTTACCACTAGAGATGGGCACGCTGAGGTGTCTGAGGCTTCCAAAAGGGCTGCTTGAGGATGAATGGGGTGTAGCTGGAGCAGGTGTTGTATAGTAAGTGATCCTGTTCTCTTTCTGTTAGAATATAAACTCCATCCTAGGCTACATGCTGGTGGGTAATAAATCTCAGGACCTGACTCTTCTGGAGGTCTGGGTGAATGAAGCTTCTGCGAGATAAAAAGCATTTCGGGCAAAGAGATGAAACGATGTCAGAACAAAAAGTTTATCAATGTATATATGAGAGAAAAGAAATTCGTCCCAGCAAAATGGCTTCAGGAATGTTTTACAGTTAGAGTCATTTCCAAAAAGCCCCTCTTCATTTTCTTCCTGTTTTACAACCTACATACCAGATTTATCAGCCTAGGCACACATCTGCAGCCACAGCAGACTGATCTTTCCATCAGATTTTTTTAAAATCACCACAGATTTAACAAAGAAGGAAAAATAATCAAAACATGATGTTTCCTAGTGCTAAAATCTTACGTTTTTGTGGCCGCCATTATAAAGTGAGCTTACCCACATGATCTTCCCTCTGTTCCACTCTTCCAAGGCTTCTATCATTCAGAGAGACTAGCTCAGGTTGGTGGAGAAGGAATTACTAGTTTTAATTTTCATCTGGCAGTAAAAATTTTTATGAGGCCATAGGAATACAAAATAAACTCAGAATGAGAAAAATAATTATAGGCTTCTTCATATAAGCTCCTTATAAAAATGGTTATATCCCAAACGTAGGCTCAGGAAACTCTGAGTCACCCTTTAAGACTGTTTACATTATACTTCTTCTGAGGGTGTGGCCTTGTACTGTCTCTGCCAGATCCTGTGTGTTAAGGATCAGTTCATGCTACACTGCCACTGAGCATCTGCTTAGGGGCAACCTCATGCCCGGTCTTTACCTCCAGAGAGGAGTTCAGT
>CABHPH010141767.1:29845-40535 GCA_902168325.1 Peromyscus nudipes | reverse complement strand
TGTGTGTGTGTGTGTGTGTGTGTGTGTGTGTGTGTGTGTGTCGGGGGGATGCTGACCAGATTCTGATAAAAAACAGTGAGACCAGAGCATAGCGCCGCCACTGATGACAGAGTGTCAAGAACATAAGGAGAAATAAAAACAAAACAAAACAAAAACAATACAAAACAAAACAAAATCAAAAAACCAAAAATCATTTGAGTAACGCGGGGAGACCTCTAAAGAATTTGATAGCTCTACCCCAGGGGCCTAGAGTTCCTACCAAAGGATGAGAGAGAGAGAGAGAGAGAGAGAGAGAGAGAGAGAGAGAGAGAGAGAGAATTTTTGAAGAATAAATTAAAAAAAAACTTTAGAAATATTAATCAAAATGTACCTATACAGTTAAAACCAAGAGAGACTAACACGGAAAACACAGAAGCAGTCATTAAAGCAATTGGGAACAGGAGGAGGATGAGGAGGAAAAAAGACACCCTGAGATAACGAAAGTTTTAAATTCTTGAGTCAGACTGGAAGAGACTATCCCCGTGTAGCAGTTTGAATAAGAAATGTTCCCCATAGTCTCAGGCATTTGTACACTTGGTCCCAGTAGGTGGTGGTCTCTGAGGAGACTTAGGGTCCCCCCAAGGCCTTGCTGAGGAACTATGCCCTTGGAGGCAGGCCTTGAGAGCTGAAGGCCTTGCCTACTCCCACTTTTTACCCTCTACTTCCCGCTTGGGGTTCACAATGTGAACCCTCAGCTTGCTGCTGCAGCCGCCATGCCTGCCGCCCGTGGCTGCCACTTTCTCAGGATGGTGGTGGACTGCTAACCCTATGGAACCGTAGCCCAAATCAACCCTCCCTTAAAAGTTGCCCGTCATGGTGTTTCATCACAGCAACAGAAGAGTAACTAATAATGGTCACATCAGAAACAGAATTTTAAAAGTAGATGTCCATTTGCACACTATTTGTTCTCGTAATGTTGACAGAAACGTAAATTCAGAAGTTGGTTTAAAATACATCATGTTAACATCCTCTGGGGATGAGTGTGATATCAGAAGGCAGAGGGAAACTTGTGTTTTCCATTACACACATGCCCTGCTATGAATTAGTGAACTTTTAAACAAACAAAAAAGAAGTAAACTATAACTATGGCTATAATAGAAACTAGAATTTGAAGAGGTAATGCAAAAGTTGATAAGAAAATCAAAAGTTGGGGAAGAGGAAAAGAAATAAAAAAAAGAAGGGAGGAATTGGAGACAAGACAAGCCAAAGCAAATGGGACTTTTGTGTCCCAACACGCAAAGCCAAGCCACCACTGGGGGACAGGAAGGGACAGGAGACTGGAAAGTCACAAAGGAATGGATCTCTGCTAACCACATGAAAAACCCTCAATTAAGATATTTCTACATCAGTGAAGAAACAGAAAGAAAATGAGAATTGTTTCAACCTATTAGGTTTACAAAGACAGAAAGCTTGCTAATGCCAGGGCTGACAGGCAGGTGGGAGACGGATACCTTTAAACCGAAGGCATGGAAAAGGGGGGATCGGTTTTGTTTAGGAAAATCTGGCACCTGAACTAAAATGAAAATATGCATTCCATTCCAAGTAACTCCACTTCTGGAAAATTTATAGTAGAAAACTAATTAGACTGGAGTGTAAGGTGTTTCTTGATTTGATATTTATATTGCAGAAATAGACATGAGTTAAATCGTTATGGCCCAGGGACTGGTTAAATAAATTTTACTTCATTCAAGCCAGGGGATATTATACAGATATTAAAAAGGATAAGGTAGATCTGTATGTGCTTATATATTGCTAATTAAAATAGCATATATATGTATATATAATGAACATAATTACACTAGAGATGAGAATATTTTCTATGTATAAAAAATTTAAAGAGATAGTCACTAATTCGGAGCCTCTCAAATGTTCTGAGTTCATGACACCCCTAAGGTCTCAGTAAGTTTTATAGTCTCGCTGAGCCCAAAGAAATGCCTAACATTTTTGTTTATCTAAGGTTGGGACCAGTCAACTTAACATGTACTTGTTTCCTAGCAACAGCAACTATATGAAATGTACATACATTAAAGGAAAAAAGTCTTAATCTCATTCTTAACCCCTCTCCTGGCTAGTTTGTATGTCAACTAAACAGAAGCAAGAGTCATCTGGGAAGAGCGAACCTCAACTGAGAAATTGCTACCATAGATTGGGCTGTACATAAGCCTGTAAAGTGTTTTCTTAACCAGTGGTTGATGGAGAAGGGCCCAGCCCATTGTGAGTGATGCCATCCCTGGGCTGGTGGTCCTGGGTTCTATTAGAAATCAGGCTGAGCAAGCCATGAAGAGCAAGCCAGTAAGCAGCACTCTCCACGGCCTCTCCATCAGCTCCTGTCTCCAGGTTCCTGTCCTGTTTGAGTTCCTACCCTGACTTCCCTCAGTGATGGACTGTTTCCTGGAAGTGTAAGCAAAATAGACTCTTTCCTCCTCAAGTTACTTTTGGTCATGATAATTCATCACCTCAATATTAATCCTAACTAAGACAATCCCTATGTATGCATGTTACACACTGCACATTTTCTCAAACTGGATCTGGCAGGACCATGGCCACCTTCATTTTCTAGTCCATATTGATTTCTGTGCAGCATAGCTTTTGAATCACAAAACTCCTCTGAAGACCTAGATTTGCAAAGATTCAACATTAAAAAGGACAGGATGTGGTCTGATCCTCACATTGAATCAACCTAAGCCAGTAGTGTACATGCCATCTGACTTGTCAGATGTCTTGGAGTTTCCATCAGAGGTGTATGCACCCTGGGAGTCCTCTTGGTGCCCTGGGCACCCTGGTGCAGTGTGGGAACCAGAGACTCTTCCTGGAAGGCAGGCTGGAGGGAGGGAGGAGTTTTCTTCTGTATGCACATCAGGATAGATTAAGCTTTTTAAAGTAAGCATCTATGACTTCATTAACTGTTACCGGGGTTTTCCACTTCTGAGAAAGGTAACAGCCAGAGCACAAAAGAGAAAGAGAACACTTCGGTCATGGAGAATGAAAGAAGAAATCTGAGAACAGAGCTGAAGGGGTGCCACACAGAACTGTCCCTGCATGTCATGGAATTTTGACTGTGCTCCAAGTTCCCCTCAGCTGTCATGTCAACACATTTGCTCCCCTCCTAGGGCAGAGCCATGCGCTGATGGAGCCAGTGATGCCTGTGACCTCAGAAGACCAGCGTGAGACCAGCCACAGCTCCGGAGCCCTCTGCCTGGGCTCCAGCCTCAATGCTGCTGCATTCCAACTGTGTATCCTTGGGCAAGTTCACCAACTCTGCTCTGCCTCAGTTTCCTCATCTGTTCCTCAGTGAGAACAGTGTTGGCAGCTGAGGGGGTTTGATGGAAGCACTGTGAGATAAGAGCAGTGCAGAGAGGGACTGGCTAGGGTTGTTGTGATCAGAAAGGAAGGGGACAAGTTGAGGCAGCAGAGCCTTCCCTCCCAGTAGCCAGAGCTAGGAAATGGCGAGGAGCTGTACCATGACATATAGAGGTCCAGAGAGAGGCCAGAGAGAAGCCACAAAGGACCCATGTACAAACCGAAGCTGCAAGGAGGAAGGGACCTGGAGCAAACAGGTGTCAGTATGGAGGGTACTCGGGCCTTTTCTCTTCTGGTCTTATTCAAATTAAAACCGGGAATAAGGTAATAGCATGAGATTATGGATTATTTCGCAACATCCCCCCCACTCCCAATTATTATTATTATTATTATTATTATTATTATTATTATTATTTACCTCATCTCTATGTCCCATAAAGTGATGTCATCGCTGATCCAAGGATTAGATGGCTCTGCTGGCGTTATGAAAGGGTCATACTCCACATACTGCTCTGTGTAAGCGATTAAGCTGTAGGAGGAAGCAAGGCAAAGAAGGACTGATTTCTTAGGAAAGCACTCAGTTCTGAACACCAGCAAGAGAGTGTTCTCGGGAAAATCCCACCCCCGTTTCTCACGAGCGGAGCCGCTCTCAGGTGTCCTATTCCCTTCCTGTTAAAACGTCAGTTTCCCCCGTGGCCATAGGTTTTGGTACACACACTGACGTCCTTTCCCAACACTCAACTCTTCTTCAGAACCTCGACGCCCCCCACCCCTGCTTATGCCAGGCTTACTGATCCAGAGGTCCCAACGCACGGGTGTGTATGCCCAACCTCCAGAGATTATGGGTTTCAAGAAGGAGCAGAGTCCACAGGGAATTCCACAGCTCTACCAGAATTCCCAAATAAATGATTCACTTGCTGAATAGACTTTTAACTCCCACCTGACCACGACTTCACATAGGTTTAGTGTCTCAAAAGCGACTTAGCTTATCTAGGTATAATTGCAACCTGATAGAATTTGACCAGCTGACATGTATACAGAAAACAGAAAATGCCCAGGGTCAATGCTGGCTATCTTGACATACAAAGGGTAGGGTGTGTGTGTGTGTGTGTGTGTGTGTGTGTGTGTGTGTGTAACAGGTATACACACACATAAATACATGTGTATATGTAATAAGCCCCGTAAACCTAACTGCCTATCACACAATACTAAGTGATCATACGTGTGTGGGGGTGGGGGGGTGGGGGGGTGGAGGAGCAGTAGCCTTGGTTGTTTCCACCCCCCCCCCATCTTTTCTCACAGAAGCATCTGCCTCTCTCTTTCGCCTCTTCTAGCATTTGACTGCAAGCATGTGCTTTTATAACTGCTCTTGATTTATTCATTTTAGACAAGGATTGACTTCTACTCTTTGGCCCCTAGCACCCGGACTCCCTGCCTTCTGTGAGCTTCCGGGTGAACTCATCCAACCGTTGTTAAGTCAGTGTCCAGATTATTAACTGGCTAAAATTGCCGGCTGCTCAGCTGAGCGGCGCCCTACTCTTTCCCCGTGTTTTAACAAATCGGTAACACATCTAGAAATAGATTTTCCCCCCCACATCTTGTATTAGGTACTCCGTCAGGCTTTCCCCTGCCTCCAGAAGGTGTCCTCTTCTGCAGCCCTTGGTCCCCCTGCTTCTATGTGGACCTGACACAAAACCATCACCTCGGGGCTCTCTTCACTTAGACATTGAGTCCTTGTTCCATGGATTCCATTTCTGGCCCTTGGCCTTACTCTTCAGCTGTGACGAAGCACGTCCTTTGGTAGCTTTCTAACAAAGGTTCGTGAGAGTTAAATATTTGAGTACTGGAGGCCTAAAAAGAAATGCTTTTCTTTTCAATCTCAGTGTTTGACCGATGGTGGTGGCGTAGGTCACTACGTTGAAAGTCACCCTCCTTCAGAATTCTGAAGGCATTACTCTGTATTTTTGGCCTCCGGTGTCACTCTTGAGAACGCTGGGTCCACGTGGCCTGTTGTTATTCTGTCAGCTTCTCTCTGTGTGGATTAAGGTCTCTATTTCATTGCTAAAGTGCTCTGCAATTTCACGGTGGCCTGTTATTTTATTCATTATATTGAGCACAATGTGAAATAAATTTTAAAATACTCCCATAAATTTTATTTCTTTGCTATTTTAATACTGTTAATCTCCCAATTTTCTTGTTCAACACGACCATTTTTATTAACACACGAATGGCCTGAACTATGATTCCAATTTTTTCTTTAATATTTCATCTTGTTTGAGTGTCTTTTGCCCTATCTAGTTATGTATTTAAAATGTAGGTAGACACGCTCTCAAGACTTTACTCTGATCATAGTACCAAGATTCTTGTTTTATCAATGAAATGTCCTCTCCTATATCAAACGTCACTAATTCTCCGTATTTATCAAACATTTCTTCTGTTAGTTGAGCTGTTTTTGGCTCTCCAAGTCCCCTCCTTCTGTTTGCATGTGTCAATGATGTCCCTTCAGTCTGGGGCTTTCCTTGAGGATCTGGAAAAAAATCTTTGGACATCCATTTGTACTGAAGAGTCAAGTCCACAAACCTGCTTGGAGGCTGGGTGTGCATGTGGACAGAGTCTGTAAACAGATAGGCATCGTGGCCAGGTCCCAGCCAGCCTGCTTGTCTTTTTATTACAGCTCTGAAATGGAGATAGAGTCTTTCCCCTGAGGACATTTATGCTTCTCCAAGCACTTTAGCAAGTCATCCCTGTAAGGTTCACGTTGTAAATGTTTGAGACTTTGTGAGCCAGATAGTATTTTTCTCAGCTCTTCCACTGTTAGAATGAGGGGGTGGGGAGTCCATCCCTCCCCGACCCAGAAGCCCCATAGTTCAGGAAATAGAACGTCTACTGACTCTCTTGTCTTCACTAGGCCTCAGTGATGTCAAATGTATCCGAGGTCTGAGGTTATGTGATTCAGTTTCTCCAGAGAGTAGGGAGGTTCCCAGGGGGGCAGGTGATCCAAGGACAGAAGTGTCCAGAGGCAGACTGACTTGTTTGGTTGCTGTCAGCTCGTGGCTCACTCTTGCCTTCCATGGTCCTCACGCCTCCCGCGAACAGTATGAGATCTGTTAGGTCAATTGGCTCACTGTCAACCCCGCTTCTGCTCCAGCATGTAGATTACAGTGCTCTTCATTCTGTCCTTCCCCACTTCCTTTTTGACCAAACTCTGAAATATTACAAGCTAGCAAAGGTACAAAAGGCTAAGAACTAGTTGTGTACAATCCCAATACTTGGGAGAACGAGGCATAAGGTTGTAAATTGGAGGCTAGCCTGGGCTATTTAGAGAGACCCTATCTCAGAACCAACCAACCAACTGACCGACCAGCCATACAAATAAATATTGTAAGGAATAATATCTATACTCATCGCCCAATTGAAAAATTCAAATATTTACAAATAGAGAAATGAAGGCCTGTGGATTATGATTCTCAATTTCATAGATTTTCTTTCTCGGGAAAATGTCTTGAACCCATTAATCTGTCAATTTGTTAAGCTTGAGTTTAAGACAGATGAAGGGTCCACTCCTTCCTGGGCACTGGATGGGTGTTAGGCCCTGCTCAAGCACTGTTAAATCATGGCCAGTGTTAATCAGACACTCTTTAAGTTGATGTTGTAGGCATACACGAAGGCTGGGGTAACCTGGGTTCCTAGTTAGCAGCTGTGGACTCCCCCTTGCTACCCTGAGCAAAAGGGCCGAGCCTAACAGCTGGTGGGACTACTCTTTCACTCCGGCATCCTCCATTTTATACACCCTATGGATGGTTTCCGATGATTATGAAAAGATCACAGCTAACTCCCCTGGATCTTAAAGGATCTTTCAAGCCAGGGCTGCTTGAAACAGTTTGTGCCAGACTTTTTGTTATCAGAAACATTTGTGGACTCTAGGTGACCCTGCAACCATTTCCACTTTGGCCCAAGGAAGAGGAAGAGTACTTCCCTTGGTGGAAAGACTAATTATTGCTAAGAGGTAAAGTCCTTTGGTCCAAAACACAAGAAGCCTCAATGATTATGAATGGTGCTAAGACGCAAGATTCTGATTGGCCCAAACAAATGGCTGCAATTGGGCCAAACCCAGGGCTATATAAACAGTCTGCTCGGGCTCACTCCGTGAGTGGGCTGGGAGATGCTCTCTGGTGCTGCCTTCTCTGGTGGTGTAGCATTTGACCCCGTAAGAAGGATTCCCCAGGTGACATTTTCTTGCTTGCTTTCAGTAGTGCAGACTCGGCTGGTAGCACTGAGACAGCGGAGAGTGCTGGTGACGTCAGCAGCTGCTACACAGATGAAAAGGGGGTAGTGGCCTTGGCATGATTGTTCTATGGCTGAGGAGGAAGTGGCCACAGGCCCAGACAAGGCCAGCAGTAGTGATCTCTACCGCCTAGCAGTCCTGCCCATCTAGTCATCCACCTGCCTGGCTGGATGTCCTTGTCTCAATGATCTGAACAGTACCAGACACTGGCTTGCTGAGTGGCAGGCAATCCCGCCCTGACTCCCAAAAGATGTGCCAGAGGAGGCATGCATCCTGAGTCATCTCAGCAGGATGCTGGTAGCTGAGATCGGAGATCTGCTATCGGTGATCTGAGATCTGAACACAGCCGGGAGGAAGAAGGGAAGCAGGAAAGACGAGAGAGAGCAGAGAGGTGCCTAAAGGCTACAAGGCTGCAAGGAGCCAGGAAAAGAACCTGCAGGCCCTGTTTACCATCAGAGTTCCAAACAACCATCCAGTCTTCAGGGCCATGGGTCTCAGCCCCTGAGCTGAATGCTGTGACCCTGGATGCTGTCAAGAGCCAAGGGTCCCAGTGCCTGAAGCTTGCATAGTGGCTAGAACACTCACTAAGGCTCCATACTTAAGAACTGAACAGAGACCCTGACACTGGAGTACACCACTCATCACTGCTTCCTGCTGCCAAACACCGAGGGAAACAAAAGTTGCCCAAGACCAGCATTTATCTGAAAGGTGTCTAAAAGTTATTATCATCCACTTGATAGGATCCGAACTCACATAGGAGACAAGTCTCTAGGTGTTATTTAGATTATGTTTGGTCTCGAGTCATGTCTGTGAGCGGTTATTTGAATTAGATTAATTGAAGTGGGCAGCCCCATTCTCTAGACTGGGATCCTGGACTCATAAAAAGCAGAAAGTGGCTGAGTATCAGCAATCATCCTCTGCTTCCTGGCTGCAGATGCAGTGTGACCAGCTGCCCCAAGCCCCTGAACCAGAATGCCCTGCCATGATGGGCTGGACTCTCAAACTGTGAGCCAAGATAAGCCTTTCCTTGCTTTGGTTGCCATTGTCACAGCAACAGGAAAAGTGACTAATCCTCCTTCTCCTTGACTACACGTGATCTCTATCCAAGTAGAGCAAGAAAATCTTCTGCTATCAGTAGTGAAAAGTTCATATTGTTTTGATTCATTTAAGTGACATGTTTGGGGGGGAAGTGAAGAAGAAGAATAGTTTATTATATATAATTATATATAATATTTAACTATATATAATATATAACATGTAATATATGTGCATTATATTGCACATGTATAATTTACTTAAAGCTTATTATAATTTATTTAATCATCTCCTTTATATTAGATACAGATTTTTAATATACTTTTAATGTGGTATAGTTCATTGCTCTCACATAGGGTTTTTTCCTTTTTCTTCTTTTTTTAAAATCTTGCTGGGGTGTGGATCTTATATATCTCCTAAAAATTCATGTGCTGATGGCCTGGTTCCCTGTGTGACAGTGTTTAGAAGCAGAGCCCTGAGAGGTGAATGATTCAGAAAGGCTCTGACCTCATGAGTGGATTGTCTTCCTATGGATTCATAGCCTAAGAGGCCACAGTGTGGGGTGGAAGTTTAGGAGGTGGAGTTTAACTGGAGGAAGGAGGTCATTGGGATCATGCCCCCAAAGGGTGTCTTTTGTCTTGGGTCTTCTCTCCTTACTCCCTAGCTTACTCCTGGCCACTGTGAGGCAAGCAGTTTGGCTCTGCCATGCTCAACTGGCTTACCATAGGCTCAAAACAACAGAAGCAATGGATGCAAACTTCTGAAGCTGCAAACTAAAACTTTCATCCTCTTAACTTGATTTCCTTAAGCATTTTGTCACAGCAACAGAATGCTGACTTACACACATCTTCTGCCATATCTGTTTGTAAATCTGCAACTAGAATAATTTGGCCCAAAGATATGAACATTTTTATAATTACTAATCCACAATAATTTCCCCCCATAAACATGGCTAGCTGTGGGCCACCAGTTTCCTCTACCACAGCAAACTCAAAGCAGCTGTCTCCACCACTAAATTGCAAAGGGGAAATAAGGTTAACTGACTTAATGCTGAAAATGTGAAGACATTACGCTGAGGTGCCATTGCTACATGAAGTGTGGTCCATAAGCAGCAACACAGGTGTCCTCTTCAAGTTGTCATGAATGCGGATTCTTAGACCCTGGGCTCTACTGAGCCAGAGTCTTCATGTTAATAAGGTTCCCAGGTGACTCATATGCACATGGAAGTTTTAAAAATCAGATCAGTTTTCTGAAGAGTACAGGATTTACCATGTTTTATTCATTAAGCCATCGTGGAGGAGGGGCTGGGGAGATGGATGGGGCTCAGCGGGTAATGTGCTTGCTGTGCAAACTTAAGGACCCGAGTTTAGATCCCCTAGCACCCACATACAAAGATGGGCATGATGGCTCCTGCCTGTAATCCCAGTGCTGAGATGGAGACAGGATGATACCTGGAGTTGACTGGCCAGCCAGTCTTGGTGAGCTCTAGGTCCAGTGAGTAACCTTGTCTCAACACATAGGGTGGAGAATGACATTAACCTTTGACCTTCATGTGCGCGCACACACACAACCTAGACTCGCTGGGAAGAGAATCTCAATGAGGGGTTGTCTAGATCAGACTGGCCTGTGGGAATGTCTATGGGGAATTGTCCTGATTACATTAATTGAGGCAGGAAAATCCATCTGTTGTGGGCAGCCCCATCCTCTGGGTTTGGGTCCTGAACCATATAAAAGCGAATGGAGTAGTAGGCATGAGTGCATTCATCTTCTCTGCCCTTGACTGTGGACGTGATCAGCCAGCTGCTTCAGGTTTGCTTGAATTGCCAGTAATGACAGAGGTGATGGACTATAACCTGCAATTGTAGGCTGAGTAAACCATTTCCTTCTTAAAGTCACCTTTGCCAGGGTGTTTGATCACATCAATAGGAAGGAACCCACACACATGAACCTGCACACAGATGGACATGTACCCATGTATGTACCATACACACACACACACACACACACACACACACACACACACACACACAC
>CABHPH010141767.1:14494-28808 GCA_902168325.1 Peromyscus nudipes | reverse complement strand
CTCTCCTCCCCTCCTCTCCTTTTCCCTCCCCACCTCTCCTCTCCTCCCTTCTCCACTCTTCTCTTTCCTTCTTTTCCTTATATGAATGTTTATCTTTGGGCTTAAGGTTCTTCTGGACAATTCACCTCAAGATCTTAAAAAAGAAATCATTATTTGAAAATTTTACACTTGTATACAATGGGGTTTGCTCAAAACACCCCCATTCCTTCCCTTTCAATGCCTTCCATTTCCCATCTCATTTCACACCACTAGGGTCATGTGCTCTTTCTTCATAACCCACTGAGTCCACTTAGTGCTGCCAGTATGTGAATGGGTGCAGGGCCATCCTCCAGAGCATGGGCAACCCACCAGGGCTGCTTCATCACATCTGCAGTGATGCTCTCCCCACACAAGGTCACATTTACAGGTTCTATAGGTCAAGACGTGGACATATCTCTTTGGGGAGATGGGGTGGAACTATTCAACCCCCTAGCAAGAAACATGTAAACAGTAGTGGGGTTGTAGGAGACAATACTGGGCCATTGGATGGCTTCAGATTAGCACAAGACAAGTCATCAGCAAAAAACCTAAATTCTGTTCAAGGGTTTAGGATGACAGGTCCTGTTAAGGTGTGCTGTTGCAGAATATTTGTACACTGTGTGCAGATGTGTTGCTGTGATTGATGTAATAAAAAGCTAGACATGAGGTATAGGTGGGACTTCAGGCAGAGAGAAAAGAAGAGGAAGAGAGGATTGAGATGTGCAGGAGTCGAGAGCCAGACACAGAGGAAGCAGAACATGCAGGAGGAGAGGTGAAAGCCATGATTTATGTGGCAGCACAAAGATGAATAGAAATGGGTTAATTTAAGTTATAAGAGCTAGTTAGAAACAAGCCTAAGCTAAGGCCGAGCTTTCATAATTAATAAGAAGTCTCTCTCATTATTTGGGAGTTGGCTGGCAGGATGTTACAGTGTTCCTAAGTGTCACAGGCATGAGGAGATACTGGGGGCCTCTCTGACTATGAGATACTTGAGTATCCATGGTGGTATCCCAACCTGAGATGATGCAAACAGTTCACGGTTCTCCTTTCCTTCACCCATGACCTCTTTGTCCTTCCAGGATATCTGTCCTGGCTAATGATAGGATGTCTGTCTTAGCTGGCTTTGTATCTCAAAGAAAAGACATCTGCTTGACAGCCCAAGGCAAAAGTCTTATCTAGCTAAATTACAATTGGGGGATTTTTTTTTTTAAGCCAGAAGTAGACTTTCCTGAAGTAGAATGTGGGATTGGAGGAAGCAAGTTTCCTGCTCCTCTCTCCTCTACCCTTCTCAGGTTTCTGAGAGTTGGGCTAGGGTTTTCCAACCTGTAGAGGCACCCAACTTCACAGGTCAGGGCCCAGAGCTAAGTCTCCGGGTGGAGCCCTAAATGAGAATAGGGGCAATGTCAAGAGAGGGAGAAAGTTCCAGAAAAGGCTGGGAGGAGAATTCAGGGAACCCTTGGGCATCCAGAATGACCTACAGGGTGAGGCTGCCTGTATGATGGCACACAACCATCAACTTAGACAGTTGCCTAGACACGGCCTTCAGCAGTAGAATCTCAGAGGGCCAGGCAGTAACTAAGGACTGTGAGGACCTAAGCCAGAATCACACAGGTTCTTAGAGATATTTAGAGAAATTTGGGAATGGGTGTATCTTCAGAGAAGTGGGCAGAGAAGGGCTGGTGAGACTGAATGTTGATGTTGGTCCAAGACAATGGGGCTGAGCGCATAAGGCAGGGTTTTGTAACAGTAGGCATGAATGGAACCGTTCCCCAGATAGGGTCCAGACAGGCAACAGGATAGACTGCAGAGGAACACGCGGGAGAAGTGTAGGGACTTCTCCACTGAAAACCCTAGCAATCTGAATCTGAATCAGGACAAAGACTAAAGTTTAGCGCCACAGTAACAGTGATGGGTGGAATTGGTCATGAGGGAAATTTATTCTACTGACAAAGGAAATGTATTTTTTTTTAAATTTTATGTAAGTGAAGTTGAATAGAGCCTTCATAAGGGATCAGGAAATAATATGAGATCCAGCGTTACGTTTCATGGGATCTATTGAATTGTCAGAAGCAGCCATGTATGTCTACCAGAGGAAAAGATGCTTAGTGATGTGGGGATGTTAAAGATGGTGAGGGTGTAGAGAATCTTAGAGAGAAGGAGACATTAGAGTTGTGTATTTGTTCTTAATAATAATGTAATAAATTACCCCAAACTCAGTAGCAAAAAATAACATCAATTTATTAGCCTAGTTTTGAGGGCCAGAGTCAGGAATGGGTCTCACTAAGTTAGAATTGGTGTTAGTTGGGCAGTCAATTTGGTGTGGGGGAAATGCTAGGGAAGAAGCCATCTTCTTACCTGATCCAGCTTCTAGGGACTTCCCACTTGCCTTGGCTTCTGGTCCTTTCCATCTCCAAAGTCAGCAATGGCTGATTGAATCTTTTGAGTGAATCTTTCTATGTCTCATCTCACGGACACTGACTTTTCTAGCTGTTTTGTCTATCTTTTAAGCACACTTATGATGACATCTGGCCCACCCACATGATGAGGATAATGTATATATTTTAAAGTGTACTTATTGGCAGCCTTAACCTCAGCTGCAATCTTAGCCCTCTTTGCCGTACAGCATAACCTAACTTCAGGCATTAGGATGTGCTCATCTCTGAGAGACCATTAGTCTGCCTACAGTTGTCACTTTAGAGTAATTGCTGCAGAAGGCACAGTCACCTACAGAAAGATGTGGATGTAGACATTCAGGCCTCGGGAATGGTGGTCGCATGCCATTACCATACTTCACTGCCATTGTCACAGTCCATACCAACAAACCCAGTGTTCAAGAATCAATGCTCCTCCCTGTCTTGCCTGCCACCTCACTACATGGGAAAAACTGATTCAGAAACATGCCCCCCCTCCCTTTCCCTGCCCCCTCTGTGCTGGCTAATTTATGCCAACTTGACTCAAGCTGGAGTCATCTGGTAAGAGGGAACCTCAATTGAAAAAAAAATCCTCCGTAAGATGGGGCTGTAGGCAAGCTTGTAGGACATTTTCTTAATTAGTGATTGAAGTGGGAGGGCCCAGCCCATGGTGGGTGGTACCACCCCTGGGCTGGTGGTCCAGGGTGCTATAAGAAAGCAGGCTGAGCAAGCCACAGGGAGCAAGCCAGTAAATAAGCAGCACACTCCATGGCCTCTGCATCAGCTCCTGCCTCTAGGTCCTTGCCTTGCTGGAGTTCCTACCTCTACTTCGATGATGGACTATAATGTGGAAATATAAGCAAAACAAGCCCTTTCCTCCCCAAGTCATGGTGTCTCATCACAGCAACAGAAACCCTAACTAGGACAGATTCATTGTACATTGTCTTGGATTTCAGAGGGAAATCTTCATACAAGCATATTTTGTATTTTGAATATACTCACCTCTCCCTTCTCTGTTCTTATTCCTATTAACTCCTCAGACTATGCTGTATAGTATATAATATGTACTACACACATACTTTTTTTTATATTTATGTAAAATTTAGGATCCACAAATGAGAGAAAACGTGATACTTGTCTTTCGGAGTCTGACTTATTTCGCTTAGCGTGTGCTCTCCGGAGTAATGTGCATTTTCACGGACACTCATCTCGGTGATTCTGTGATTTTCACAGTCTATTGCCTCAGTTGCTCTCTTGTTTTCTGTGGATGCTAATGCCAGAGACAGTGAGAAAGGGCTCATTACTAAGACAAGGTGAGAGAATCCCATGTTCCAGGCAGACAGGGAAGGTCATTAGCCTCTCTCCTCTTCTGCTTCTCCACCTCATCAGACTGTCACAAGACCTGAGCTCCATGCCTGTGGCTGCCTTCTTCCTCTCTTGTCTCCCATCTGGGCTGGAAGGGCCTTATTCTTGGGAGCTAGAGTTTCCAAGGCGAGGATGCAGGAAGAAAATAAAGCATTGACCATTTATCTACATGGGATAAAATCTAAGTTTAATGCAGAGACTGAAGGCTTGGGACTTGCTTCTTGATGATCCAATGCCATTTCCAAGTTGTAAAAGGAGGTACAAAGTGAGGCAGAGGCATTGGCTAGGGAGACAGTGAATAAATTGAGCTGTGTTGAACCTTGGACTGGGTCTCTTGGAAACCTATGAGATGACAATAGGGAACCTAGGCAGTGAGATGGTCTCCAAAATGGGCGAGAGCAGGCATAAATGGTGTCTCTGGTAACTTGCTAAGATCTATTCGGCCGAGGAGTGCATCCTGACATGCACATAGGGATACTAAACATTGCCATGGTTCTGCTTGGAAGCCTTGCTCCTGGCCACTGTTGATTTATTTATTCAGGGCCAGCTACCTGCCCTGGGTGGGGCTGATGTGTTTTCTCTGAAGCTGCAGGGAATGGAGCTTATCACATCTTCTAGCACATGTCGATAATAAGAGATCCCAAGGCTTCACACACAGAAAGGAACAGGGCCAATATTGCCTGAGGACTCTGAGAGACACTCAAGGTCCCAGCCCTTCCTGAGCTTATGTAGCATTGCTGCCAGCCCTATGCCTAACTCTGAAATACCTCTTTGCATTCTGGGATTTAATATATTCTCCTTTTTGCTGAACCCAAGTAAAAATTGTAACTGTTTTGCTTTGAAACCTAACAAATATCCTTGGGATGGGGATGAAGAAGATGGGCATCTGAAGATCAAGTTCAACAAGGCAGACGTTTTCAGCTTTGATGGGAGAGGCACTCAGTGCCCCAGAACATGTGCTTCCTGGTGGTATACAGATCACAAGATGAATGGACTTTGCTTGGGAGACCCAAGACAAAGAAAAGGCCAGGCAGGCAATGAAGGAGATAACCATGGTCAAGATGTAGTACTATTTGTGTCCAAAGTCAGTACCAACGACCACAGAAAGACTTGGGGACTGGCATCAAAAACAAAGAGGGAAATAAAACCAGAGGCATAAAAAGGGCTTTGTAGGATGCCTGGTGCAGTTGCACACAAGCAGCGATGGTCCATAAGTACAGGGCTGTGACAGGCACAAAGGTAGAATCAGAGGAATTGGGAAATAGAAAGTAAATAAAGGAAGTCCAGCGGAAGTCTGTTAGGAACAACACTTGTTACTCAGCACTTTAAAAATTCTTGGCCCCTTGCTCCTTACTCCTGAGTGTCTTGTTTTCTGATTTTCAAATGGCAAATTCTCACACCATCAGAAAAGGTTAATCTACTGAGTTCTGGCGAAGATGCTGCTTGCCCTTGCTAGAGGCTATGGACTGGCTCTTGGGTGAGGGTGCGGGGCTGGCTAATTTGTCTGTATTTCAGCCTCATCTTCACCAGTAGGTGCTGTCAGGGTGGACCTCTGTGGTCAGTGTGTTCTTTAGGGCAGTATTCACTGCCCACTGAAGTCACCAGACCCCACCACATCATAGGATAGTGCTGGCACAGAGCCAGATGCAAAGGCATTGCTTCATCTTTTTTCTTTGTCGAGAAAGACTCTCATGAATCACAAGCTGATCCTGACTCACTGTGTAGCTGAGGATGACCATAAACCTTTGATCTTCCTGCCTCTACCTCTGCACCCTGACACCTGTCTATGGGGCTTGAACCCCGGGCTTCATCCATGCAAAGCTCTGCAAAATCAGTTTCTAAGTATACTCACCGTTCCAGAGAATGAAGTAGATATTGACTCAGGTTGTAATTACGGCCCACCTTGATATATTTGTCGAGGAAGAACATAGTGAAAGGGACTTCAGAAAATACCTAGTCTACCCACTTGGAAAGGTTTGGAGGCAAGTTTTAGATTCCAACCTTTCTTCCTCAACAAAAAGACTCATAATTTCCTCATACATTATGTGAGATAGTACACCCCCAAAATTAATAAGATAAGCTGGAGAAAGAACAGATTCTGGGGTTGGAGATTTAGCTCAGTGGTAGAGCACTTGCCTAGCAAGTGCAAGGCCCTGGGTTCGATCCTCAGCTCAAAAAAAAAAAAAAAAGAACAGATTCTGTCTATCACAGTGAAACAATACAAGGGAAGGGGTTCCTAGAGCCCAGTGCACACATGTGGATTTTGGCTTATAAAGCAGAGAAGTTGAAAAGGCACTGACATTGGTAATTGCTACGGAAAAAGGTATGGCCCACAGCTGTGGATGGCATTACTGCAGAGAAAACCAGGTGTGGAATCTGAAGTGCCATGTGGGTGTCTTTTGTCCCCACTTCAGAAATACACTAAAATGGGTTAAAGCATTCGTATAGTCAGAGCCTGCGAAAGAGCAGGAAAGCCAGAAAGCCCATGCACAAGGGATATGGAGGGGTCAGGCTTGCTCCTTTGTTTGGGTGTGTGCAGCTTCTAAACAGTGATGTCCGAAAGGAAAGCGGGACAGAAAGGACCTGATGGGAACCCCTTTGCAGGCGGGGAGGAAGGAGAAGAACCCCCTCACTTCAGGTCACCCAGAGATGAAATATTCAGGGGGGACCTTGGGTTTAGTGAAGGAGACGTTCGTCCCTCAGAAAGGAGAGTGTATGCTGGCCACATCTCCTGACCCCTTTTCTTCCACAGACTATAGATTCCAGACCTCGGTCTGGAGAGGGTGACCTTGGCTATAAGGTGACTTCTTACTATTTCTTTTCTACCAATTAAGATGGGCTGGGAGAGAGGAGGTACAAGGACCACACCGTTTCTCAAACCACATGAAAGCAAAGTTGTAGTGACTTCTTTTCTCCCTCCCCTGAATTTATCATTAGACATTAAGTTCACAGACTTCTCTCACCCTAGCAGGTTTTTAATAGAGCCTTAGGGTACCCTGTTCCTTGCTGTCTTATCGCATTTCATTAATTACATTTCATGATCACCGAGGGTCAGGAGGCAGAGGAGGAACCAGCATCCAATTTTAGGCAGCAATCGTAGAGATGGGCAAGCAAGATGATGTTTAAAAAAAAAAAATCAATTTAGCAGTCAGCTGTGACACACAAGCGACTCCCAGTAATGGAGTACAGCAGCAGCAGCAGCAGCTATAAAAATGAAACAACTTGATCTTTCTGTGTGCAGGTGCTGTGTCGGGACCAGAGGCAGTACCTCGGGATACTGTGGTGTCCCACAGCATTGCTAGGCTTGGAGGGAAGTCTCTGGCGGGAGAACTCAGAGATGCCAGGCAACTGGAAACAGAGATGTGTAGAGTTCTGTGTTCTCAAAGATGTTGCTAGCACTGAAAGGCTTGGGTTGGTGGATTAGCATGAAGATGCACTTGGGACTCTTGTAAAGAGGAGGAAGGCCTCATTTCCTTGGCAACTTCATCGATCTGGAGAAGTGACCACACAGTCTACTACAGTTTGGGTCTTAAATGCCCTCCGAAGCTATATGCATGAAAGGCTTGGTCAGCAGCCTGTGGGGGGGGGGGCGGTGGTAGGACTTTTGAGAGGTAGAGCCTAGTGGAAGGAACCAAGGTGGCTGGGATTGTGCCCTCGAAGGAGATATTGGAACTTCTGCTCTTCTTCTCCTCTCCTCTCCTCACCCCTCCCCTCCTGCTTCCTCCCCCATTCACATCTACCAGCTTTGCTTCACTATGTCCTTCCCACTTGATAGTCTATCTTGGCACAGGCCCAAAATGGATGGCCCAAATGAACATGGATCGAAAGCTCTGAACTATGAGCGCAAATACAATTTCCTCCTTCTAAGTTGATTCGTTTTGGTATTTTGTTACAGTAATAGGCAGGTGACCAACACAAGGGTCTCTTCAGCATCTCCAGGTGAAAAAACACACTTCTTGTCTCAAAATTCATTGTCATTAAGAAAAACGTGGCGCATGGGAAAGAGCTTTTTTGCCCTGGCTTAGGATCAAGCCATTGTGATTTGACTTTCTGGTGGTAGTAGACTGATTTTAAAAACAGACTGTGGTCCTCTAGCCTTTTAGTCTAGTCTTTAAGCTTGTGACTCTGTTTCTGCTTTTTTCTTGTATTCTTGTTTCTGCGTGAGTGATATCAAAGTAGTCTGTTTGAGGATGAGAGTCCATGTAAAAGGCAGTACAGCTGTCCTTGTCGAGGCCATCCTGCATAGTCAGAAGCCACATACACAAGACACAACCCAGATCAGCAGAGCTACCTACCCTGTCTGCAGCAGCAAGTGGACAAGTGGCTTAGCCCATGCAACCAGCTGGCAATAGACATGTGAGAAAGAGTAAATGCCCATTGAGTAACACCCTCGTATATAGTTTTGCTTCCAGCAACTTCAGTTACCCATGATAAGCCACAGCCTGGAAATATTAAGTAGAAAATTCCAGGAACAAATAATTCATAAGTTTTAAAATTACATGCTGACCTGAGCAGTGTGATAACATCTCTGCCTGAGACATGAATTTTGCCCAGTATTTCCATGCTATATATACTGCCTTCCCATAAGTCACTTAATTGCAGCATGTGTTATCAGATTCACTGTTGTGGAATTGCAGTGCTGGTGTTCAGCTATCCCTCATTTTACTGAATACTGCCTCAAGTTCCACAGAGTGGTGATGCAGGAAATCCATGCCAAAGAAAAGCTGCAAAGCACTTCCTTTACGTGAGTATGTGAAAGTTCCAAAAGAGGTCGCATTTGCCTGGTTGTTATGATTGTTTATGATTGTCTATGATTGTCTTATTCTATTGTTAGTTATTATTAGTCTCCTAGGTGTGTAGGCATAGGAGAAACTGCATAGTGTATGCAGCATTTGGCAGTATTTGACCAGCCCTGGGAAGATCGTATTCCCTGTGGGCAGAGGGAAGCAACTGCAGTTTTAAACCTCTGAGTTTGGAGGTTCTTTGTCAGCCACAGCTGACTGATATGCCTTGTCTGTTGCATCTTGGGAAGAGATGATACATCTTTGGAGAGGAGGATATTACTGAAACAACCATATTGATGGGAACAAGAAAGCAAACCATTGGGCAGTGGTGATGCACGCCTTTAATCCCAGCACTTGGGAGGCAGAGGCAGAGGCCGGTGGATCTCTGAGTTTGAGGCTAGCCTGGTCTATGGAGTGAATTCCAGGATAGCCAGGGCCACACAGAGAAACCCTGTCTCAAAAAACCAAACCAAACCAAACCAAACCAAACCAAAAAACCAAATCCCCAAACAACAACAAACAAACAAAAAAACACCCCCCCCCCAAAAAAAAAAAACTCAACATGTAAAAATTTGAACCAGAGACTCAAAACACAGTACGTTAGGGCCATTTTGTAGGAAGCCATGTGTGGCATCTCCTAAGATCAGAGACTTAATCTAAAGGACTACTTTAAAAGCAAAATGCAAACACACTGGCTTGAGTTATCCAGAAAAATGAGCCAAAGAAAGGCAGTGTTCTTCCTTTAAGAAGGCAAGTTTGTGACCCATATTCAAGGGAGATGATCACTTTAAATAGTTAAGATAAAAATTGCCGTGTTGATGGGTATTTATCTGGAAAGTTAATTTGTATATATGGGGATTGTTATTTCAGAATCGAGAACAGGGTTACACATTTAAGAAGTGCAAGAAGCAGGCTAGGAGAAACGGATGCTGACAGGTCAGGGACATTCTGACACTGTTGGGAACAACAGACAGACTATTTGAAACTGAAACGAACTGAGAAAATCTAAAGAGCCAGTCCCCTCATCCATGACTCCTCCCTCCCGGAAGACAAGAAGGGGGTGTATGCAAGGTAGAAAGGCAGAACTGTACAGGCTATGAGTGTCAGCACTAGCCTGGGGCAGCCTGTGGGGCTGTCTGAATGAGAGTCAGAGAAAGGACACACACACACACACAGAGAGAGAGAGAGAGAGAGAGAGAGAGAGAGAGAGAGAGAGAGAGAGAGAGAGAGAGTGGGAAGAATTGTATTAACACAAAACTGTCATCTTCAAGGCCAGCCTCCCCCCTCCTTGGAGCACCATGCATCCAGTTCATTGCATCTCATATACCTGAGTTTTGCTCCTGTCAAAAGTACTGTAAATCACCACACTGGAAAATGACTAGGTCCTTCCTAGTCACTGCCGAGGGACCGGAGTGCCAAGGACTGGAGCCAGGCCTTGAGTGTGCGCTCACTCATTAACCCCCTTGGTTTAACTACCACCGCTATCTCCTCTTCCAAAGAAGTGAGAGCAGAGAGAGATGGAGCATCTTGCTTCACTGAGAACACAGGGAATGGCCAAGGCAGGGGATGCCAACTTCTACAGCAGGCTCCAGACACCCCTGACTGCTGTGTTCCCTTGCAGTTGGCTGCAGGTTTTAGCCCCATCCCAATTCTTGCTTTTTCAGAACTGGGTCACCTATACCACCAGCAACAGCTTCTCACCTCTTGGGTTCTTAGGCAACTAAGTGGAAAAAAAAAAAAAAAAGGGCAGGGACCTTTCCCTAGGGGGGCATGACTCTAATTACCACTTGTCACCTGGAGCAGGCTCAGGGAAACCAGATCCAGAATGGGACTGTGTGGCTCACCTGAGAGAGCTCAGTTTTCACCTCTGGCCAGCTGCCAGTGCTACCTCTCTGGCCCCTCCCGGCAGAGCGCAGCAGCTGACAGGCCAGGCTTGGGTGGCTTTATCTCCAGCAAGCAGCCGGCTGCTCTCCCTCTGCTCTCTCTGGGAGTTTCCTTGTGGCTTTCATGAAAGCCCTCACGTAGCATTGAAGAGTTGTCAGTTATTGCTGCCTGGGATAAAAATCCAGCCGCTGTTGGGGTTGGACCCCTAGAAGTTTCTATCTGGGGAGCTGTGGTTGGAATAAGCCCTCATGTGAGCACCTCTCAAGTGTAATTAGACGTGCCAGCTGGGGCTCCTTCCAGACAGCCAGTAAACAAACAGTGGGACCTGCCAGACTCTCTTCCTTTTCTCCATATCACCTACCTCATCCTGAGTGGTCTCTCAAAATGACTGGTTCAGGCTTCTCCCCACACTCCAAAGATAAGACAAAGGGAGTTCTCAGGCCTGTGCAGCTACAAGGGCATCACCAGAGCCCTAGACACTAGATTAGATCACTTGAAGCTCAAAGTACAGCTTGCTTGGTTCTCCTCTGGAACCACTGAGTCCACACCTAAGGCTGGGGTTTGGGGATTTCTGTTGCTTAGCTCTCCGTTCTGGCCTCAGGACACTGGCCTTGGGCATGTGAACCTGACGAAAGATGTTCTGTGTACATTCTCTCCTCTGAGTCCTTCCAAGCCAGACATTACCATACAGACACTGAACCATGCCCAGTCAGCCATTTTTGTGTCTTGGCATTCCTCACCACCCATGGCACAGGGAAGCTGAGGCCACTTCAGCTGCTTTGCTCTTGGCCACCCTTTGGAAGGGGGCAAAGGTAACCTCACTGAGAAGGAATAAGTACTTTCTGAGCCTGGTGAGCTGGCCGGAAGTCCCTCATTTTGACAGTGGAGATGGGAAGTGAGTCTGCAGCCTGCAGCTGGCCAGACCTGGGACTTCAGAGTAATTGCTATTGATGTTGTGGGAGCTTCAGTCACTGACACCATCAGACGCATTTATGCACAGGAACACCGTCTTTCTCAATGGGTCGACTTTGCTGTCCCCTTGCACATTTGGCAATGCCCTGAGACACTGTTGGTTGTCACAATGGTGAGGTGACACTACTGGCCTCTAGTGGACAGAAGTTACGAATACTGTTTTATCTTATATTGCATAGGACATTAAAAATGCAACAAACACTTGTCTGGCCCAGAATGTCAATAACTAACTCCATTTTTAAGAATACCAACAGGATAGAGAGATGGCTCAGCTGTTAAGAACATACACTACGTGTGTAGAGAACTCCAATTGGGTTTCTAGCACCCACACTGGGCAGCTAACAACCACCTGTACTTCCAGCTCCAGGGAATCCAATGTTTTCTTCTAGCTTCTGCAGACAGCTGCACTCACATGCATATTTCCCCATACACACATAAAAAATCTTTATGAACACAAATAGACTGGACCTGGGGCGGGGGGAATCCCAGTTCCTTAGGAGGCTGAGCCAGGAGGATTCTGAGTTCAAGGCCTGCCTGAACTATAGAGAGAGTTCAAAGACATCCCAGGTAACTTAATGAGATCCTCATCTCAAAAAATAAAAAATAAACAGAGATCTTGGGATATAGGTTAGTAGCAGATCGCTTGCCTATAGTTTGTGAGATTCAAATCCTAATACCAGAATAACAGCAAATATATAAGAGGGAGTACATAGATACACATACAAGACACATACAAGTAGACATATAAGATGCCATAAACCCAAACCTACAATGTCCTTGGTGTCCCAAGCACAGCAGTAACTCAGGCTTTGGACTTGGGGTTGGGGTTTTCTAAATTCCCATTTGTCATTGTTTATTCAGAAAGAAGATGCAGCTTAAGTCGGGGGCCAGCAGAGAGAGCCTTAGTGGTAGGTCACACAGCCCGTACCCTGTATGATCTAAACTTAAAGGACTCAGTTTACCCGATATGCAATACATACTAAGGCCTGACTTACACCCTGGATCCCTTCAGAAATTGGGCGGTGCTTTAACAGCATCCTATGGATGAACAAGTGTTAAGTTCTGACTGCCTGATTAGATTTATTCTGTACAGAATCCCCAGGTGGTCTCTTTACTGAAGTGTTCAAAAACAGACCATTTAGTTGATAAAATTGAATCTCCCATGTGGTAACGGAGTGGAACCAGCTACCAGTGTGGAGGCACAGTTCAGGATCTGCTGCAGAAGCCAGGCCACAGGGGCGAGCTATTTTCTGTACAGTTGACTCAGTGCCGTCCAGTGGTTGATGGTATGTGGAGGAGGAACGCTTCTCAGAGATCTAGTCCTCTGCTGTTTATGTGGCCAGTACCTCAAAGGGCACACATAACGTCTTTCCCCTATAAAATGAATCTGGGCATTTTATAGTTGAAAGGGGCATGATTCCATTTGAATCAAAGGACTGAAGACAATGATGGCCCATGATGGAGATTTTAAAGGCATTCTTCCCTGATTGACAAGGTCCAATGGCGGAAGCTTAAGCAAGAGAGCATGTCTTAGCTATGCTCACACCAGACTGGGTTTTCCTACATCAGATTTAAGCGGTATCTACAGCCCGACTCTTGAAGCTGAACACACTTGTTAAGGAGAACCCTGTGACATCCCCTTTATAAAATAAGCACATGGCAATACCATTGGGGGCAGCATACCTTTCGGCCACTTTGGACATTTTCAAACAATGTCTGTCAATCTGTGCGTTCAAAAACGTTATCTGGTGGAAAGAGAGAACATGGGTGCTGAGGCCAAAACAGAACTTGATTTTCCTTCATCCCACGAATCCAAATCCTGCAGTCACACCAAGGTCTAAACACCTCCTCAGACAACACTTCCCCCCCTGTAGCTGGAACTCCTACAACCAATTTCCCCTTTTGGAAATCCCTGCCACACTGAAGATTCTAGTACAATTTAGCTTATGTCTAATTTTCACCTGTTCATAACTATCATTTAATCTTTACTCCCCTCCCCCAAATTATTCACTCAAAAGACAGCATGCAGTCTCCAAAGCTTGGCAACAGACAATATGTATACTATAAAAATCTTTTTTCGCACTAAGCCCCAGTAACAGTTCCTCTGCCTAGTTTCCATGTGTAAATCGTACCCATGTATTGGTTGTGTTTGACTAGAAACATCGAATAGCTATTTTGCATCTGTCTCTTTCTTTCTTCCCACCTAACCATAAGCTTATCAAGGAAAGGCATTTCAAGTTACTCCTTTGCCCGACCCCTGTCAGAAGCCAGGAAGGCATAATAAATAGGCTTCAGAAGGGAGCAATGCCTTCAGCCACTCTGTTAACCTGGCTTCCTCATCAGGACAGAAAATACCATGTAACTGAAGGATGCTGTGATGACTTTGGGATGGGCCTCTCTTTATTCTTATGCTTTCTCTTTGAGTCTTAGAAATATACAGGGAGTGATCCTGAGCTGGTGCACTCTGGAAGTTCATTACAATGTTAAGTTCTCCAGGATGGGACATTCGCCTCTCCTTCTCTAGTTCCCACAGCAGGTACTGGGAGACCTTGACCTAAAACGTCAGTATGCCACTGGGAGAGCTCAGTCACACCCCTTTTAATAACTGCTAGAGAAGCTTGGTGGAGAGTTTCTCTAGCTTTTGTGAAGTGTCACACACAGAATCAAGTCATCCAACAGCTGGGTTCTGCTGTCCATGGATCACACCAGGAGTGTCATGCTCTCTCACTCACCTGTTTTCGAATGTCATCCTTTGTTGTTTTCCTGATTGGCTGGCTTGGTATGTGCACTGGACTCTGTGACTGGGACTCTTCAGTCACACCATACACTGACTAGAAGAAGAAGAAGAAGAAGAAGAAGAAGAAGAAGAAGAAGAAGAAG